>PHNY01273145.1:468-13516 GCA_003724115.2 Anethum foeniculum | reverse complement strand
TATATATAACGTATTTATTCTTTCGTATTCAATGGCATCAAACAATTTCTACATCTCTATTCCAACGTTCAAAAGAGATAACTACCATTCATTGACCATTAAGATGAAAGTGTACAAGAAAGCTATGATTCTACCGGAAGTTATGGAGAGTGACATTGAGCCTACTCCTCTTCAAGAAAATCCAACACTAGTCCTAATCAAGAAACACGAAGAAGAAATAGTACGAAAGTGAAAGGCACTTTCATGTATCCATTTGGTGGTGTCGGAAGAGATTTTCACAACAATAATCAAGAAATACGAAGAAGAAATGGCACGAAAGTCAAAGGCACTTTCATGTATCCATTTGGTGGTGTATGAAGAAATTCTCACAACAATCATGAGTTGTGAATCTCCTAGAAAAGCATGGGAAAAAATCAAGGAGAAGTTTGAAGGCAACGAACAAACCAAACTTATGCCAATTCTCAACCTCAAGTGCGAGTTTGAGAAGATGAGGATGAAAAGTAACGAAGTTGTCAAAGACCATGGGAGTAGGTTGATATCCATTGTCAATCAAATCAAATTACTTGGTGGAGAATTTTCAAGTCAAAGAGTCGTGGAAAAGCTTTTGGGATCTTCCGGAGAGGTATGAGACTAAAATTTCTTCACTTGCAGATACTAAAGATCTCAAAAGTAACAGTTTCAGAATTAATCAATTATTTTCATGCCGTCGATCAAAGGAGGAACATGAAAAATGAAGATGATGCAAAGGTTGAAAGTGCTTTATTAGTCAAGTCCTTTTACCAAAAGGGGGAGGGAAAATCTTTTCACTACAACGATTGTCAAAAGCTTGGTCATGAAGAAAACAATTATTGGCACAAGGCCAAGCCAAAATGTTTCAAATGTGGGCATATTGCTAAGAATTGCAGGTTTGAAAATAATAAGAAATAAATCATGGCACAAGTGGCTGTGGTTTAAAAGTGTGCATGATTATGTGCACGAGGAGAGAATTGCTCGAGTGAATTTGGTGTTGATGAGATATACATCAGCAAATGTGTTGGTGATGAGAAGGACATCACAAAATTAAAGAGACGTGCTTCAAAAATAATATTTTCTTAAATATTTCAAGCAAGGGGTGTGTTAGATATTATGCTTCAAATATTATTTATTTAATTATATTTAATTATTAGATGTTTAGTGATAGATTAGCTATTAAAGAAAAATATTATTTTAGGTTTATTTAGAAGTTATGTAGTTAGCATGGGGTTATGGAGTTAATTATGGGCATGTATTTACCCACTAATTAGTGGTGGTTACTTTTAATGTGTTTGTAAAGCCTATATATTGGATACTTTATTTTGAGTTTTAAATAATAAAAAAGTAGTGCATGCTATTGCAACAAGTAGGTCTTTTTTACACTAATTTATCCAATAAAAGGGATGCATATAAAACAAACATGCCAGTAGATTAAGGTGAATCATGAGTCAAATTTTGTCTACCAATATAAATCCAATAGAATCCAATGATCCACTAAATGAAAGACCTGACACTGTATTTGTAGGATCCACATGCATAGGAACACTGATGAATAATTACATATAATTAGATTACATTTAAATATATGAATCATAAACATGTAAGTTGTACACGCTATTTCCTTTTTAAGTATAGAATCTATAGAAAATCACCAAGATATATATTAGATGATCAAGATTAGAAGCGCATTGCATGACTATTTTAAGTAATATATAAACTTATCTACTAATAATGATACATAGGTTGTTAAATATCATCAAGTAGCGTATTGGACAATCAAGATTTACAAAACTCGAGCATTGCGCGACTATTATAAAGCTTAACTCATTATCTACATCTTCTATAGCATCCGCAGATTAATCCGTGACTTTGTCTTGTGCATAGGTGAAATAGCCACAGAATATCTAGAGCAACGACAAACTGCTTGTTGGCCAGTTATAATCCTCGCTCTCATTTTTAACTTTGCATTTGTCGTTGCATCGATATGCGTAATGATAATGAGTCTGAATAAAGCTCTTCTGGTGCAAATCAGGGTTTGGATTGTTGGATATGCAATAAAGTATGGTTTGCACTGGGCTTGTGTGTGTTTGGAATGTAAGAGAAAGGGGGATCATGTGAGGGTTTCGGATGATGAGAGTTCCGAGATGACGAGGAATGAGAATTCGGGTTCTGAAAGGGATGGTGAAGATGTACAAAATCTTGATCCTGAGAATGTTGTCCAAGATTTTGTATAACATCTTTACCATCCCTTTCAGAACCCAAATTCCCATTCTTTGTCATCTCGGAACTCTCATCATTCAAAACCCTGACACATCCCACCTTCTCTTACATTCCAAACCTACTAGAATCTAGCGCACACCACATTTTGTTACATATCCAACAAGCCAAACCTTGAATTGCACTTGAGAAGCTTTATTCAGACTCATTATCATTATGTATATTGGTGGAACGATAAATTCAAAGTTAAAAATGAGAGTGAGGACTATAACTCACCAATAAGCGGTTTTTCATTGTTTCAGATATTCGGTTATTATTTCATGTACGCACAAGAGAAAGTCACACATTAATCCGTGACCACTGAGAAGATGGAGATAATGAGTTAAGGTGGTGAGATTTATTGGACAACTAGTAGACCGATGGTTTGGGACTATGGTCGTTAGTAATGGTAATGATTATGTCGAGGGCGACTACATTATTTTTGAATGTGCTGAATGAAGATTATAGATGATTGCAAAGTTGATAGAAGAGTATTTTTGAAGATTTAGATGAGCATTGGATGCATTAAATTGAAATCTCATATACTATATTTAGAAGTTAGGGGCCTACTATTGTCAATTTCTTATGATGCCAACTTTAGAGAAATGATTAAAGTGATCCTGCTAGTGACAAACATGGTATCATCAATCTTCATCCCCAAAAACACCATTGCCAACTACCCCGTCAGTTTCATATTAATATAATATAATTTATCATTTAAAAAATTATTTAAATTATTAATTTTATAAAAAATGATTAAAGTGATCCTGCTAGTGACAAACATGGTATCATCAATCTTCATCCCCAAAAACACCATCGCCAACTACCCCGTCAGTTTCATATTGATATACTATAATTTATCATTTAAAAAAATTATTTAAATTATTAATTTTATAAAAAAATTCATTAAATTTAAGATCTTTGTGACTTTTTTAGAGATATTTTTTTATGAATCTAGAAAAATATTAAATAAAAATTATTATAACTTTGGAAAAAGTTACGTTTGAAAAATCTTATGATAGTAAAATGCACGATCTTTGAGGTATAATGTATCGTAGACTATTTCTAAAAAACCCTTTATGGGTCTATATATATAGAATATGTAAATTGTTAGTCACTTCTATTTTCGTAGGTGTCAATCTCTTGATACATCACCCTAAATATGTTCTAAAATAAAATGAATTTGTATCCATAATGGTAAACGAAAACACATATTATTTATTATAGAATAAAAATGATTAGATGAATATATAAATGTGAAAAATTTCGGTTAAGTTGGTATCTAATAATGTCAATTTCAACGCAATGATTTTGTTACCTTTAATTATTCTTATTACGCATTAACATCATGTGTTATGGCTTGGAATCCACTTTCATAATACTTTTAATCATTAGAAACACAATCACACATATTCGATTTTTTTTTGAATATGTAGTAATGTTGTATGAGTGAAAAGTTGATAAAGGAGGAGTTTCGAAGATCTAGATAAGTATTGGATGCATTAAATTCAAATAAAATATACTATATTAAGAAGTTAGGGGCCTACTATCGCCAAATCCTCGTGATGCCAATTTTAGATAATGATTTTAGTCTTCCTACTAGTGACAAAAATGACATCATTTTGGTAATATATATATATATATATATATATATATATATATTTATGAATTCCCATTTTACAAATTATTAAATTATTCATTTATAAAAAATCATTACATTTAAAATCTTAGCGAATTTTTTTTGAAATATTTTTTATGATATTGGAAAAATAACTAAATAAGTAGCATTATGATTTGTGAAAATAAATTACTTCTCGATAATGAAGATTATTTAAAGGAAGACCTCTGATTTGTGGGTGTATATGTGTAAAATATGTAAACTTTATAAGTCACTTTTATCCCTGTATGTCCATACGTCTTGATTTACATCACACTGAATATTTTCCAAAATCAAATGAATTCCTACCTAGAAAACTAAAAGGAAACACATATTATTTATCATAGAACAAAAATAATTAAATGAATATTAATGTAACGATTTAGTAAGAAATATTGTAAAATTTTCTAGTGATAATTTTTTGTTAAGTTTAAGTGTATATAAATATCGGGAATTAAGTGAAAAAATTGGTGCTTTTAAATTATAAAATCTAAATGAAAAATTGTTACTTTTAAATTAGAAAATCTAAATGAAATATACCATCTTTAATTATTAATAATATGCATTAACAATGTGTTCAGAGAAGGTGCCGAAGGTCTTGTGACTTGGAAACATTTTTGACTTTCTTTGTATTTTTAATCATTACAAAAAAAAACACACACACATATATATAAGAAATTTGATAATATTAAAATGTGGTGTATAAGTTTTATTTTTTGGTGTCAAAATGTTAATTTTAAGTCTAAATTTTGATTAAAATATCTGATATGGAATAAAATTTGTGTTTTAGAACTAGGGTTAAAGAGCTTCAAGCCTTAATGATTGGTCTCGTGTTTCGTGACTTAATACTTCCTTCATAAGATGCCTACATATCCTGCACGATGCCAAGGATCAAGTCAAAAAACATAGTTCTGAGTTGAGGGGTCAGGCCCCTTTTATAGGTGATGAATCCATGAGTTGGATTAAGCTTGGGAGACTTGGTGAACAAGTCTTCATATTTAATTAGACTTTGGAGTGTTATTGCATAAGGAAACAGTCTCCTTACTACGGTTCCTTGATGATTACTCTTTGGGAATCATATCTTTAATAGAATACCTTTGTCAAGCTGTTAAGTTAACTGTTATATTGACTATGAATTTTGGTTAATAATATAGTCCACTGGGCTTACATACCTTAACCAGGCTTATGAACTAGAATACTAAATAGGATTACAAATCTAGTTGATCCTATAGTGTAGACATCATCAACTATATTATATAATTCCTTTCCGTTTATAGCCTTGGGTAGGCCTTATCGGCCCACTAGGTAGGCCTTATCGGCCCACTAGGCCCAACTCGTGTAATTTGGGCTTCAAGCCATTATTGTCTATCAAACATAATTAATGTATTATTAATTATGTCTCTCGGGTTATAATTTTTCCCTATCATTTGCCCCCCAACTTCTCGGAAATCTCTTTGGAGATTTGATAGAAGTTAAGTTTTGTGCCCTTCTTTGGGTATCATTTTTATTGTAAAGTGTGGAGCGACCTACACACTTACAACGATTTTTCCTTACTCGAGGTTCCATATTTATTATGAAAATTTTGGCTATTTTCCTATAATTTTATAGGAATTTTTTCTTGTACTACAGGTATTTTCTTAATTTTTAGAGAATTTTTCTACATTTTTCCCATTTTTTATACCAGGAATCCTGGTCGAAATCGACCAAGATCCTTTTTCTCCTTCGACCAGGAATCCTAGTCGAATTTTTGTCAATTCTGTAGCCCTGGTCGAATGGAAATCGACCAGGATGTCAAATCTTTTTTCGACGAGGATTCTCGTCGAATATTTACCCAACATACAGCCCTGGTCGAATGGAAATCGACCAGGATGTCAAATCTTTTTCGACGAGGATTCTCGTCGAATATTTATCCAAAGTGTAGCCCTGGTCGAATGGAAATCGACCAGGATGTCAACTATTCTTCGACGAGGATTCTCATCGACTTAAAGTCCCATCTACAGCCCTGGTCGAGGTAAAATCAACTAGGATGTCATTCATTTTTTCGACGAGAATTCCCGTCGATTTATTGCCCAACAAACAGCCCTGGTCGAAATAGAATCAACCAGGATGTCACCTTTTTTTTGACGAGGATTCCCGTCGATTTATTGCCCAACATACAGCCCTGGTTGAAATAAAATCGACCACGATGTCTTAAATTTTTCGACGAGGATTCTCGTCGAATATTTATCCAAAGTGTAGCCCTGGTCGAATGAAAATCGACCAGGATGTCAACTATTCTTCGACAAGGATTTTTGTTGACTTAAAGTCCCATCTACTGCCCTGGTCGAGGTAAAATTGACCAGGATGTCATTCATTTTTTTTACGAAGATTGTTGTCGAATATTTGACCAATATACGGTTCTAGTCGAAGTAATTTCGACATAAATTCATAACTTTTTTGACCAATAATTTGGTCAAAAATTATTTACTTTCATTTTTTCTAAAATAACCATTTCATTTGAACTTGTATTCTAGAATGTTCTTGATCCCTCTCTTAGTTTCTCGATCGTGGGCTTTTTATTGGGCCTTTCCTTTTGTGGGCTTTTGACCGATTGTAGCCGGTTGCCCTTCTTTACCAACGGTCATGTGACCGACTAGGAATGTTATATAAGAGTGGAGCTTCACTCTACTCTTCACTCATTCCTCATTTCTCAAATTTCTTTCTAAACACTTTCTCTCTAAGTTTCTCTCTATTTTCCGGCGTTCTAGCAGCGTTTTTCTTAGAGTTCCACCTTTCAAGCATTTTCCGGCAGGCATTTTCCAGTTTCTATACAAGTTTTCTGGGTTTCAGCTTGAAGATTACTTGAATCTTCATCTCCTTTACCACTTTTCTGGGTTTCTGGGCTTCTTCAGTTAAATATCAATGGTTGATCGTGACTCCCGCCTTCTTGCCAAAATGAATTCCTCCTCCAAAAGAGGTATCCCCATTCACATTCGCTCCTTTCAGTATTCTTCTTTATTTGAATTGGTAAATCTTAGGGGGGACTAGTATGGGCCCTTAGCGTAATAAGATTCATATAGTCAATCATGGGAATACTTTTCATGAAAAAGATAATAGGATTGCTAACTTCAATCTTTTATACAAACTTCCCCCTCACCTTAAAATCGAACCAGCCCTTCCTGGGATCATACTTGTCAATGGGAGGGTAGTGTTTTATATGTATATAGGGGGGCCTAAACTACTGGTCTAAGGTTTCCTTTTCACGAATTCATTCCCCGCCTTTTAGCTGATATTCAAGTTAATCCTTGCCAGTTACCTCCTAATGCATGGAGGAATATTTTGTGTTTTATGGTTCTTTACTGATGAGCGTGCACTCTACTTAATATTGTCCTTATATTTTGATTATTTTGTATTGATTTGGATTTTATTTAATAAATATTAATGTTTTATTTTAGGTATCAAGGAGATATAATAAAGGAAAGTTTGGAGTTTACAAAATTAGAGTTGGAGATTGATTTGATTAAAAATTGGATTCAATGGGTCGCTTGCGCAGTCTACACTGTTTGGGTCATAACTGGAGTTCTAGAAGTCCAATTCTGATTATTCAACAGCCCACGGAAAGCTTATGAGAAGAGCTTTATTTCAGAATTGGTTTTGATTTTATAATCCAGCCGAATCAGCCCAGAATCAGAGTCAAAAAGTCAACTACAAATTATCTATTTATGAAATTCAATTCTGATTGGGAAATCTCCTTGTAATTGTATTAAATCATTAAAAAAGACTATTATTATATATATTAGAATAGAGAGATCAGATCTAATACAGAGAGAGATAAGAGACAAGTAGTCGCACAAGGGAGGAGGAGAAGACCTCATCAACAAAGAAGAATCAGCCATTGAAGACATTCAATTGGCTTTGTTTTCTCTTATCTTTTTATATCTCTTCTTATGAATATGTGTTGGTTATCTTGGGATTGTTTGTTATGAACTAAACTTATATGAGTTAGGATTTTTATGGAACCCTAGTATGGGATTGTTGATGTTTTAATAAAAAGTACTATATGCAGTTTGCGATTTATTCGTTCAAGTGATTATCATGCTAATACTTGCTATTGTCTAATCAACTCTAGTGGTTAACGAGTTAATTATAATACTGAGAGGGTTATAGTTAATTGACACAATACTTGAATGGTGCATGATTATATCGGTTGATATTAATTTTGTGACGGTATAGACATATATTGTTACCT
Source organism: Anethum foeniculum (assembly GCA_003724115.2). Lineage (NCBI taxonomy): Eukaryota > Viridiplantae > Streptophyta > Magnoliopsida > Apiales > Apiaceae > Anethum > Anethum foeniculum. The sequence continues at coordinate 5,363 of PHNY01273145.1, read as the reverse complement.
TGCATAGCCGTATGAAATTGTTGCTTAATTGTATTCTTGAAGTTAAATTGGGCATGGACATATGTTAGTTTAATTACAGAATTTATACCATAGTGATTTCGAGAGAAGCCTATGATCATTGAATTTCTGGTTAGTGAATTTGTGATCTTGCTGTAGTATTACATTGCTTTATTACCGACATGAACATATTAAGGGGAAATAATTATCTTGACTCAACTTTTCGTATCTGAATTTATCCAGATCTCCTTGCTAGTATATTATTAGTTAGTTAATTTAGTTGTTAATTAATTAGTTTAATTTGAAAACCCAAAATTCATTCTTGTGTATAACTGAATTGTTTGACATTAATTGTGATTTACACATATAGACAGTCATTGAGGAATGATATCTGGTATTTACTACTATATTACTTGTTTGTGATTGTCTACACTTGCACATATAGATTTTACGCAACATTTGCCTTAGAAACAAATTTCCTATTTCAGTTCCTTTATTTAGGAAAATATTCCAATGTTATAATAGTCTTTTAACCCATATTTTTTTATGGTAATTCTGTCCCCGAGAACAACCCTAAATGGAGGGAAGAGTTTGTGAGGCTTACCTGGGAGGGAGGTGATTGGGCACCCTCTTCCGCAAACCTTTTTGTAAAGTCGTAGATGGTAGCCCCCAAACCATACTCCTCAAACCCGACGAGGAAGCCCCCTACAATACTCTCATGGTCGACAACGTGAGAACCACATGCTGGTCTCTCTTAGAATAATTTTCTTTGAAGAACGTTGGCCTTTCTAAGGCTTCAGACAAGGGTATACCTTTTTCCTTTCTTATTTTTGTTTTGTAATTAATTATATAACTTATATATCAAACATTCTTTCTTTTTTGTTTTTCTCTGTAGCTTGTGCGGCCATAAACGAGTTCAACAAGCCCAAGGAGGGCGAAACTGCCCGTCAGAAGAGGGCCAGGCTCAACCAGGATCCCAGGCCTAAGCCTGATGCCCCAATATTCCTTAGGCCTCATGTGCCTGAGAATGAGCTGGGTGATAATGGTGGCCTTCAGGCCAAGGGGCTGTGTTCAGGCCCAACTGGGGCTTTAGGAAGGGAGATACTGTGGCTGAGTCCACAAAGCATTCTATAGATTGGTCCTTCCACTTCATCACCCCTCACGACTACACTGACATGGTGACGGGGTCGGATTTGGGCCAGATTGAGCACTTGGGAGCTCAAGCTATGACAGCTGTGAGTTTTATACCTCATTATTTATCTTTTTCATGAATATCTATTATAAGTACTAATACCTCTTTTATTGTTTTCTGTAGTCAAACATATACTTTCAAGGGGCCCTTCACCAGGCTAAGTCCTGGAAACTCCCTTTTGATGGTTTTGAAAATGAGGCCCAAAAGTATAAAGATGAAGCCAAAGTCCTCAGCAAGAAGCTGAAAGACAGAGAAGATGAGCTAGTCCGTGCTCATGCAGAGGTAGTGAAGCTGAGGAGTGACAAGGAGGACTTCATCAAGGAGTTTATGGACTCCCAAAGGTTCAAAAAACTTATGGATGCTCATGATGAGATCCTTTACCCGTCCCAGTTCACCGAAGGGTGGAATAAGGCGGTTGAGGCAATTTCAAATGAGCATCTAGGGTTCCCCTATTTGAAATGCTGAGCCCCTTTGGAAGACTCTGAAGATGACCTGGACATTCTTAACGCAGGCAGCGATCGTGCTATCATTCTTAGGGACTCCCCCATTCACTCTCCAGTTGCTTCCCCTATTCTTTCTCCCCCAGGGCTACAAGTAGCCCAATGGTGGTTGAAGAAGAGAAGAATGAAGATGGGCAGCCAAAGGATGATTAGCGTGTCTTCTTCAGGGATTTCTACTTATCTTTCTGCTTGCCCTTTGTGGCATTCTATTTATGTTTATTGCCCTGCGAGGCATTTTATTTAAACTTGTTTTGTATGAACTTATTACCCTTCACGGTTTATTTATGAAATCTTCTTTTCCTTTATACTTTGTGCTTTTAAGTTTTTGTCGTTGCGTAATATCATGCAATACTTCTTATGCTTAAAAAACACACCAATCTTTGTTTCAAAAAGAAAAGGATTTCATAAACTACTATCATGGGTTCAACCCTTACATAATAAAATAGGAATGCAATAAAACCTTATTTGCAGACTAATACTAAAGAAATAACAAGTTTCCTTATGAAACTTATATATAATAAATCTTAAGGTTTGAAGCGTGCCAAGTCCTAGGCACTTCCTCTCCTTCCATTGTCTGCAGCTTGTATGAGCCTCGTCCTAGGACCTTTTTAACCTGATAAGGCCCTTCCCAGTTAGGAGCTAACTTGCCCTTCTTTCCAACTCCTGAAGCTTCAATTTTTCTCAGAACCAAGTCTCCTTCGTGATAAAATCTTTCCTTAACTCACAAGTTATAATAGAAAGATGCCTTATTTTGATAATCGACAATTTTTGCTTGAGCTTCATCACGTACTTCGTATATCAAATCCAGGGCTAATCTTTGCCCTTCCTCATTTTGCTCATTTTTGTAAGATTGAATCCTCGGGGACGAGTGAGATAATTCTATGGGAACTACTGCCTCTGCCCCATAGGCAAGCAAGAATGGAGTAGCTCCCCATCCTGGATAATGCGGTTTGCCACCTCAGCCTGTCCATTTACTTGTGGATGGGCAACGAAGGTAAATTGCAACTCAATCTCATTTTCAAAATAGTACTTTTTGAAGTCCTCATTGTTGAATTGGGTTCCATTATCATTTACCAGAATACGAGGGATCCCGTACCTGCACATGATGTTTTCCCATAGTTACTGAGCAACCTGCTTTGTGGTTATCTTGGCCAGATGTTTGGCTTCAACCCACTTAGTGAAGTAATCAATAGTGAGAATCAGATACTTTCGTCGTGCTGTAGCCACGGGGAATGGTCCCAAAATATCCATCCCCCACATCGCAAAGGGTATAGGGCAATGAATGGATGTCAACATCTTTGGGGGTTGCCTTACAATAGGTGCGTGCTTCTGACAGTGATCACATTTTTGAACATAGTATTTAGCACCGGCCATCATTGTTGGCCAATAAAAGCCTAGGCGAGTGATTTTATGAGCAAGTGCCCTGCCCCCCAAGTGCTGACCACAGATTCCTTCATGAACTTCTACCAGGCTAAACGAGCCTCATCAGATCTTAAGCATCGTAAGTACGGAATTACGAAAGACCTTTTATATAGGATTCCATCAATCAAAGCATACCTTAGAGCACGCACATACAACTTTCATGCTTTAGTTGTATCATTGGGCAACCACCCCGTCTCCAGGTGAGCCTTGATGGGATCCATCCAACAATTTTCTAACAAGCCAATGAGTGCTACTAACTTGGCATCAATGCTTGGTGTTTTCAACACTCTATAATACACACTTCCTGAATTGTTTTCTACTTCAGAAGAAGCAAACTTTGACAGAGCATCTGCTTTGACATTATCCTCCCTGGGGATGTGTTCAACATGGCACTCATCGAATTGTATCATTACGGCCCTCACGAGCTTAACATATTTGGCCATGGTTTCTTCTCTAGCTTCAAACTCCCCATTTACTTACGAGATTACCAACCTCGAATCCCCACATACTTTCAAGTTCCTTACCCTCAAGGTTCCTGCCAGACCAAGCCCCACTATTAGTGCTTCTTACTCGGCTTCATTCTTTGTGGTTGGAAAGTCCAACTTCATTGCATATTTTATTTCAAAGCCATCAGGGCTTCGTAGGACTAACCCGACACCACTCGAATTTGTTTTTGATGCCCCATTAAAATAGAGCACCCAATATTCTTTAGCAACGTTTCCTACTTCCTTGCTCTCTAGAGGTATCTGCTCCTTATCCTGCCCCCCGACTTCTTGGTTGTCAATGGTGCATTCAACCACGAAGTCTGCTAACTGATGTGCTCGGAAAAATGATATTTTAAAATTGCAAGCGTACAATCAATCGTTTTAGTATTTATGATTCGTTCGGCAGAGACTAATTATTTTTCGAAATTCCTTAATTAATAATTTTAACGAATTAAAAAGTAAAATAAAAAATGATTTTTCTAAATATTATTTCTACCTAAAGAAATTATTTACAAAAATTAAAAGAAAAACTAAATTAAACTAATTAATTAATCTGATTATCCTAATTAATTAATCTTTATTAAATTGAAAACTAATTAAAATTAAACACAATTCTAAAAAAACCGGGCATTACCCGTTTGTAAATACGACTAACCACAAATCAACAAACAACCCAAAAATAATTTATTAATTACTAATTACTGACCAAAACAAAGCTCTCTAAGTTATTTAAAACTAAACTAAATGAATTTGTTGAAAACTAAAATATGATTTAAAAAAAACTAATTTAGATCAAATTAAATAATACAAAATTAATCAGTCGATTTGAACACATTTACATCACACTCAATTCGTAAACTCAGTAGTCACAAAACCAACGAGTCAATTCGGCAAAAACAGAAGTGTATGCATCTGGCAGGCTCGGTTTAAAGGCGGGCGGTCCCTGGCAACTGTATGCCAGGGACATTTTTTGTAACAAAAGGTTTTTTAGCCGTTGGATGGAAGATCCAACGGCTGGGGTTTAAAAAAAATTTATCCCGTACTGCGGTATTATACCGCAGTATGGCTTACGTGCTGCGGTACAATACCACAGTACGGGTCCTGTTCCCTTATCCCCAGCAGCCTCAATATTTGCATCACAATTGAACAACACAATTCTCCCCCAAATTCTCTCCTTTGATCATGGCGATTTTCAGCTCCTTCCAACAATTTGTGTCCATTCTCAAAAATTGAAGGTACATTTTCTTGATTTTAATCTTTGTTATGGCTGATAAATTATTTGCTCGCTTTTTTAAGTCA
>PHNY01273144.1:1024-20483 GCA_003724115.2 Anethum foeniculum | reverse complement strand
CCATAACAATTTATTACAATTATAAACATCATCATCAAAAATTTTGATCAAAATATAGCTCGAAACTTCAGAAAGTATTCGAAGAATTTTCTTCAAAATACCTTTGCACTATTAACTTTTCTATCAAATGCCATTGTTGTTTTGACTTCTACATGTGGTACCCTTATATTTTAACGTTTAACGAAATGGTATAATCTGTAGAAACTTTAACTACAAGGGTACCACTCGTAAGTCGAAAACACGAAATGACACCACTTGGTAAAGCCAAAAACAAAAGGGTACCACGAAGAATTTCCCTAAATAATATTATCAATCAGTATTCAACCTAGGTTTATTGTTTATGCAAATTATGTGGCTCAGCAAGGGAGACCAGAAAACAGTGGTTAACTAGCTATAATAGTCAGAGTATAGTTTGGTAACACACTGGAGGCATGCTGGCAGGTGTGGCTATGATTTTGTTTCATTATCTAATATCAAGTAATTAGTGATTTTGTCATTTGTGTAACTTCCCATTCTTCTCAATTCGCAATTCATTAATTTTCCAAAGCATTAGTTATTATCAACGTTTCAAACTATAATTTTACTTTAACTATTTTTTTTAAATTTTTATTACTTCCGGTTTTTTAACCGAAACCGAATTGAGGTTTTTGAACCGGAACTGAAAACGATGGTTCGGTTACGGTTATGGTTTTCAATTTTTAAAACCGAAGGTGTATGGTTTCGGTTTCGGTTTCGGTTTTACTGAAAAACAGACCCGAACCGGCCCACGCTCTCCCCTACCTTCGACCATAATACACCCAATAATATTGCAAGGGATACCGCTCAACATCGATTTTAGAAAAACTAGTGTTTTACCCGTGCTACGCACCGAACCACGGACCCACCAATTATCAATAATCTTTACAATTAAATAATATTGAAAGAAAATAAGGATTCTAAGGTTAATTTCAGGATATTTTTCTTAAAATTATGAGAAAAGTATGTAAAGAACTTAATATTGACATTTATTTACTTACCAAGGTTTTGTTTAGATTTTAAATTAGGATAGTGAATAGTTAGATGTTTAAGTAAACACACACCAATCAATGACTATCTTAGGAAATTTTCTTAAAGTCTATCTCGAGATTCTTAAACTCATATTAAAATATAGAATATTATTAAAATTAAAGAATTTAAAGAAAGTAATATACTTTTACCAATTTATTTTCCAAAATAGGGTGTTTCCTTTTTTTCCTTTCGTTATTACAATTTCTTCATTTTTTTTCAACAACACGATCTCCTACCTTTTCTCTCCTTCTTCATCCTCCATCGTATATTTATTATTCTTTACCGTCATTATCATCCTTCATCATTACAAAAACTTACGATTAGTTGATTTGGTTATTTCTAAAATTGCAATTATCTGCTACTCTGTTTGCTTTTTGGTTGATTCAATCATGAAGTTGCTTATTGGTTGATTTAATTTATACTTTTGTGGATATCTACTGTTTGACATAATGTCACGAAGAAATATAAATTTATTTTTGTTGATTCTGATTGCTTAGATATTCAAATAAAATTGATTTGGTTTGTAACATATGCAACCAGAACCAACTCAAAAAAAAAAGAGTAGCAAATGCAACTGAATAAACCTCAAAGTCAACATTCTAAAAAATAAAAATAAAGTTAGATTTTGAGGTGCAAAGTTGCATATTGTATTTTTCAAAGCAAAACTTTAAAAAACGTATTTATGTAATTAATTTTTAGTGTATTTTTGGAAAAAAGATGTATAAGAAATGTATATTTTTTTTAAAACCCACTCAAAATTACTCATTTCTCCTTTATATAAATTGTATAATGTTATTTTTATTACTTAAATTTAGGCTAGGATTTTATATTTATCGAATAAATTACTTATTATTACAATTTTTTGAATAAATTATGTAATATTGGTCTATCTATTATATAGATAATTGATAAAAAAAAATTGAATGGCACACTTTTGAAAGTAAGCTCAATCACTCTTTTTCTATATTATTCTTAAGTTGTACCACTAATTTTAGATTTTACACACACACACACACACACACACATATATACATATATATATATTTAATATACATATATTTATTTTCATCTTTTTTATCGAACTTCATCTTTTTTTGACGAAGTCGCGAAAAATAAAATTTTGATTGTTATCCATTTTTATATCTATGATGTTATATCAATATGTTCTTCATCAATGCATGCTTCTTTGATAAATCATATTGTTTCTTCCAAGTTGTATTTTCCTTCTTTATTTTCAATTCCAATCGCATGATTTGTTTTAAATTTTTGTCGAATCTTGTGATTTTCATGTTGATTTCGGCTTGTGTTTGGTTATCTATATGTAGTGATGTCTGTAGATATTGATGTTAGTGGTGATCATGATTGTGGAGATATGTTGATAAGTGGTAGCAAATGGAAATGCAGGTGTTGTGGTAATTCGATTTTGGTGATTCTAATATGTACTTGGCGATCCTGATCGGATATGACATAATTAGGAAAATCAATTCATTCTATCATATAATAAAAGTAAAACAGATCTTATCAAAAACTTTGATCCTTGACGAACAATAATAAACACCGCTAAATCTTGAAATAAATAGATAATAGTCGTTGGATAAAAAAAGAAATATTTTACATTTTCATGATTTCTACCAAAAATAATTAGGTATCCCAAACAGAATATAATACTAAATGCGAAATTCGTAACTGTCCATTCTCTTCAATTTTTGGATAATTTTAATTAGATAGTACCTTTTAAACCATAACTAAATTAAAGATTATTTCGTGAGTTTTGCGTGGCTGTAAAATCATAAAAATCTGATTTCTAGAACTTAAAATAGAACCGAAATAAAATCAAATGAAACCCGATAAATATTTTTTTATGCTAGGGAATTTTATTCTATTTATTTGTTTCAATTCCAATTTGATTATTTCTTTAACTATTTCAAACGATCGTTAGATCGTGAAACAAATTGATGATAGCTATTTGATATGAAAATAAGGAATATTTATATTTCATTATTTAAACAAAAAAAATAAGTAGGTATCCTAAATATAATCGAATACTTAATGCAAAATTCGTATATGTCTTTTCTTTTTAGTTTGGATAATTTTAGTTGATAACATTCTTTAAAACCATCCCTCAATTAAAGATTATTTTGTGAGGTTCGCATGGGCTGTAAATTCGTCAAAACTTGATATGAAACTCATGATATTTCTGAACTAAAATTAAACGAAACCCGACTAATCAAGGTGTGAGATTAAATATTTATATACTCGTAATTATTTTAAATATACATATTTGTATTTTTTGACATATAAAATATGTAATATATGAATATGTTAAATTAAGTAATTAGTATTATTAACTAATTGTGTTTAGTACAGGGGAATGAGATTGGTAAATGTTAGATATTGTTGATGCTACAAGAGTTCGGCTGTGAAGATTATCAGAGTTTATCATCCATCAGAGTCTGACAGGAGCATGACGTCATCAGTGTTTACTCGATCAGAGTTCACCATCAGAACTTATCTGTCAGAGTCTGATATGCTGAAAATCAGGAGATGATTGGTTACGTTTTAAAAGATAAGAGAAATGCAAATATGTCGGTTCCGAAAATTAGTAAAGGTAGCTATCAGATTATAGAATATAGTATAGTTCAATCATTCATGTAAATCATATCCTAGTATTTGATAATGTAAATGTGTGACATATATAAACACAGTTTAGGTTTACACTAAAGTGTTGCGTAATATTATTATTATTCGTGTAACCTAGCAGCTCTCAAGGATATATGTTACTAAACTTGTGAACCGAGTATAACAGAAATCCTTGGAATAACACGTAGATAACAGGAGCTTGTTGTGTCCTCGCCCATGCTATAAAGAAATTAAAAGAACCTTTAAATCCTCATGTTAAAAGAAATTGTATTGGAAGCACAATAATATCTACTGGAAGACTTTCAACATTGTTATTTGAAAGCCTCATAGTTTCGAATGAGACGAATAACAGTAAATTTATTATCGAAGTGGCTTCACGATTTCACTTAAAGAAAATATACTAGAATGGAACACTCTAATAGCCCTTCTTTTATATACAAGTGTAATCATCTTTCAGTTAATTGTCATCTTTTAAATCAATATTAGTTACGACCCCTGAATTGACTATGAGACTATGAAAATTTCGTGGTCATAGTACGGGTGATGGTAAAACACCAACCAAGGCCTATATAATATGGGCACTAGCCTACTGCCATTATAATTTTCATCTTTTAAATCAATATCAGTTACGACCCCTGAATTGACTATGAGACTATGACAATTTTGTGGTTATAGTACAGGTGATGTTAAATACCAACCAAGGCATGTAAGATATGGACGCTAGCCTATTGCTGTTACAAAATACGTACAATGAAATCTGCTACCATCCTGATATTTTCATTACATGCTAGGGCGTCAAGTGCAGTAAAAAAGAATCAATATTTTCTAATGCACAAAGAATCACATTGCACCGCTTATATAATATGGCATTGGCGATCCCCAAAATTTTAGCAATACGAAAGAAGTGATCGAAACATGCCTTATAAGCATAATATCCCGTGTTACTAAAACTTGTAAATCAAGCATGAAGGAACCCCCTTGAGTAGCATATATATATAATGGGAGCTCGTTGTGTTCTCGCCCATGCTATAAAGAAATTAAAATAACCATGTCAAAAGAAATTGCATTAGAAATGCAATAATATCTATTGGAAGACTTTCAACATTATTATTTGAAAGCCTCATAGTTCTAAAGGAGACATAATACAATAAATTTATTAGTAAAGTGACATCTCGGCTTCACTTGAAGAAAATTTACTAGAATAGACACACTTTAATAGCCCATCTTTTATATACATGTCTAATCATCTTTCAGTTAATTGTCATCTTTTAAATCAATATCAGTTACAACCCTTGAACTGACTATGAGACTACGAGACTATGTTTTTAGATGTTGTTAGTCATAATAAATACCGGAGACGTCAAATACCAGTCCACGACATAACAATGGTCGATCCAACTTTGCTTGATAGCAGGTAATTGATCACAATCCAAAACATTACCCCGCTTTCACTTTAGTTCAGTAACAAATTCGTTTCAGAACGCTGCTTACTCAAAACTTATAAACATTAGCCAAAATGCAGTCTTATAGAAATACAGGTCTCTTTCTGGGAAAAGGTGTTACCTTATTCTGACTTGAGCTCCAAATGCACCGCTAAAAAGAATGTGTTGCTCATTGCCATTGGTTTATTAGTCAAAACAAAAAAGTGATCATTTCTCAATAAAAAAACCCCACTTCGGTCTAACTACAAAAAATATTGGCTACATAAAAAATAACAATGTTGAAACTTTGTATCCAAACTAATAGTTATAAATACATAAAATGATATGTTCTTTTTTTACCAAGTGAATGTTATGCATCTTGGTTGACCTAGTGTAATATTAGTACTCAATGCATGGATGATTTACAAGTTAAAACCAAACAAAGTTGCATGCACATAGTATACTCCTGCTAACATACACGAACATATATAATGATTAACTTATATGATATTACACTTGTTTATATAAAACATGTTTATATTTGCGTCTGCATATCTAGCTATTCCAATTCTATATTTCGTAAGTAGTAACCTAACTTTAATTACTCCTTAAAGTTGTTAACATACATGGAGGCATATACACGATTGAAGTTCACAACCACTACATTCTTATATTTATATACTTTACAGTTTGCATCCTCATCACTCAAAACCAATGACTTGAATATGTCTACATGATAAAAAGTCATTACTACAACTTTAGGTCTAACTAAATGGAGAAATAGATGGAACCTTATGGGTACACCCGCCTAAAAATTAACAACAATTTCTTCATGTGTTACATGCAAGATCATTTTATCATCCACACCAACAACTAAAATGTTCTTTACTATAAAGTGTGAAGAGGTGAGGCACCTTATGGGACATATCACAACTTCATATGGTGATTTCATATGTCGGGTCCCTTGCCAAGTAAAGTGCAATTACTAGTAGTTACTAGAAGCTGACATAACAACACTTTACTCAACAACTTAAAAACTTCTACATAATCGACTTTGAATTTACCAAAATCTAACACATTTAATATTGTGTTTCATGGATTTTTTGCATTTCAATTTGAATACAAATTATGTGTCCCGTAATTACTAATCTAAGCAACCATAACTTTTACCATCTAAGTTTCGGTACGATGCCATCATCGTCGATATTATGCTTCGAGACTGTCGTCATGATGGCTCTTGTGTTCGTTGCAAAGATTACATCTCCGCATAGGGCAACAAACATTATTGCGCCTAACTCGGCAAGAACTACATAACCCTAATCAGTAGGTAACATTGTTCTTCTATAGTTCCTCAAAACTGGCCTATTTTCAAGACTAAAACTCGACTTATATTCCTCCCTGATAATTTTCTAACATGTTTAGCATTGTATTGCTTGTTATTGACCGTACTGGAAATACAAAGTCTACCCTCCGACCCAGTGAACTAGAACAATTGACCTGCAATTCCTGCAAAGGGCCACAAAGTGGTATGTATTCATTTTAATAATGTCTATGCATTTACTTACACTGCCTACAGTTCTCCCAATGGTTGTAGTATACATATCAATTAAAATTCCCAAAACCTATTTAATGATTATCATTTACCTTACAGACAGGTACATGGAATCCCAACTTTCCTGCATGCTCTACAAGTGATTAAAGGCGTCACATGCACTTTTAAGGTCACACTGAAACCATCTTCTTATTCAAATAAGACCGACAAGAATATAATCGAAGAAATTTTACAATAAACAAAACTCCTCCCACACCCCAGAATAAATAAATAGGTCGTTCAGTACTTATCAGCCATCCTAACCAGATTCTTAAAGAAAAATCCTAAACTTCAGCATGTGTTTTACACCAGCATATGAAACAACTAAACTAATAACTTATCATTGAGACATTGCCTCATATAATGCTCTATGTATTAATAAATATCGTTACATCTATTATTTCGTCTAGCTCTGACCCCGAATATCTGTATTGCATCCCGCCTTCACATGAGAACATGTTTCCTGTTTTTATGTTTCTTTACGAGCTTATGTGTGTTTAGCTGCATGTTTCCCTATTATATATGTTCTCTATAAATTAAAGAATCGGTTGCTGATATATATATTATTGCTTAAAACAAGTTTGTTAAAGCATATCAATACTTAGTTAGAACATGCTCATGTCTCACACGGACTACAAAACTAGTTCATTCATAACATATGAACGAGATATCTGGAATAAATTATAAGTAATGAAGAAATTATATTTCATTCTTTTATTCTTTACATTCTTAAATTAGTTACTACTGTTAGAGCATTTCCAACCGGCCCAAAACTGTTAGCTATATCTTATGTGGCAGAGCATATACATAACCCAAAAAAAAAACACTCTCCAACCCAGAGCCGTAGCTAAAAAAAATAGTATACATAAGCCCACTTCTTTCTCCAAATTTATCCAACCTCTACATATCTGTATCTTCTTCCTTGTCATCTCCCTCTCTTTCCCATCTCCTCTCCTGGCACAACATTTCCTCCAGATTTCATACCCTTCAATTAGCTTTTTCCCATACTTTCCCTTCATTATCTTCTTTCTCCTATTCTGGTTTCCAAAATCAAAAACCCTTAAAATCCTTTTCCTCACTCCAAGTATGATATTTTAACTCACAAATTTATTATGTTTATTATATCTCTTCCTTATTTTGGTTGTAACTTGTTGAAGAACCATGCCTTTTATTGTTTTTTCTTTTGTTTTTGATTTTTCTAATTTGTTTTTGCTTATATACAGAAGTATTATAATTAATTTTTGTGTTTGTGGTTAGTTGGTGGGTTAATGAAGGGATAAAATTACTTTGGATTGGGCTTGCTTAGTTTGTGTTCAAGTCGTACTCTCTACAAAGGGACATGATTAGATATTGTTTAATAATATTTTATTATGATATTAATGTTATTCAGTGTGATATTTTAGCAACATTTTTGGACTTTATGTGCTATTAAAATGCATGGTGTATTATTAAGTATTCCTTATAACTGACAGGAACCTACATGTTGTGGAATAAGATTTAGGGTTTCGTTCGCAATTAATGCTAGGATTTGTAAGCGTAGAACTTTAATGGCTGCACTCGTGTTCGAGACTACACGGTCCTTACGAGGTGCCTACATATCTCTGTATTGTAGAGAATCAAGCCAAGACGTAGTTCTGAGATGGGGGTAAGTCCCATTTATATAGGCATTGAGCCTAGGGTCTATATCCTTCCTCGAATGGGCCTGATAATATGTTTGGACTTAGAGTCCGCGTGGCCTTGACAGGCCTTTGGTCGTGATTGTGACTGGGCCTTGTACGTGAACAGTGTTTGTCCGTGTTTGTATCTGGGCCTCTGGCGCTTTTATTCCTACATAATTAATACATCATTAATTATGTCTTAAGGACTATTTTTTGCCCATATCATTTGCCCCCCAACTTTCGGGAAAACCTCTCGGGTTTTCGTGACAGTTATGATGGAGGTTATACTGGTCATTGCTTGACTTAGATCTATTTCGTCCCTTCTTGGGTTCGGTCATGTTGCGAAAGGTGGAGCGACCTACACATTAACAATGACTTTAGATCTGTAATTTGATGCTTCAAGCCTTTACTTAGGCAAATCAAGCGACGTTTCATGATAATTGACCCTAATCGGGGCATTTGTACACTTGTTCTTTGCCTTTTAATCTTAACAAAGGTTAATTATAGGGTAAGAATTCTTAATTGGCCCTAATCGGGGCTAATTTCCATGTACTAGTTGTTAATTAACCTTAATATAGGCTAATTTTGAACTAGAAATCACTAATTGACCCTAATTGGGGTTAATCGGCCCTAATCTGGGCTAATCGACCATAATCGAGGCTAATTATTATCTTAATTTTACTAATTAGTCTTAATTTAGAGTAATCTTGAAATATAAGAATTTTCGTTTTTTACGAATTTTCAGTGGATTTTGTGGTCGAGGATACGGGCGTGGTCGTGGTCGTCGCGTCGCGTCCAAGAGCCGTTTTTTAAAACGATCATTTTTTCGTGACGGAGGACAATTCCATCGATGAATACTTGACTCCTAGTCGGCCCAGAGGGCTCCATGGAGCTCTGGTCGACCGGGCTTCCATGGACATCCTCGGGCGTCGTCGTCGCATCGCGTCCATGAACCATTTTTCAAAACGATCATTTTTTCTCGACAGAGGACAATTCCACCGAGGAGTACTTGACTCCTGGTCGGGCCAGAGGGCTCCATGGAGCTCTGGTCGGCCCCTCCTGGTGGGCCGAGCTTCCATGGACGTCCTCGGGCATTGTCGTGGTCGTCGCGTCGCGTCCACGAACCGTTTTTCAAAATGATCATTTTTTCACGACGGAGGCCAATTCCATCGAGGAGTACTTGACTCCTGGTCGGTCGTAAGGGCTCCATGGCCTTCTGGTCGGCTACTTCTAGTCGGCCAGGAGTCCGTGGACGTCCTCGGGCTTTGTCGTGGTCGTCGCGTCGCATCCATGAACCGTTTTTCAAAACGATCATTTTTTCGCGACGGAGGACAATTCTACCGAGGAGTACTTGACTCCTGGTCGGCTGTAAAGGCTCCATGGAGCTCTGGTTGTCCGGGCTTACATGGACGTCCTCGGGCTTCGTTCGTGGCTGTTCCTTGGCCAAAACTTTCAGATTTCTTTAGGAATTTTTTCTTTAATCCTTTTGTTAATCATTTTGTTAATCTTAGTGATTAGTTTAATAAATCCTTGCTTAAGACTAACCATTGGGTTTAGTCCAGCTCCAATATTTCACTTGATATTCGGTATTTTGTCGAATATCTCGTGTTTTACTGTGTTCCTTGCTGGAATTAATCGATCGGTTGAGTCGCTCAGGCAGCTATGACCTGCATAGAACCTGTTAACGCGAACCAGTCTGTGTTGTGACATGTTATAATAAGTTCCTTTTTTCTTATAAAAGATGAAGAGAAGTACTCATTTCTACACACTTCTTCATTTCTTCAAATTTATAGCAAGTTTTTCTATCTTCAAGCTTTCAAGCCAAGATGTCAAGTGACGGCCAAGCCCCTTCTTCTTCTATGACCGAGATGTTGGCCAAGCGTGGAAAGGCTTGTCTTATTAAAGGTAAAGCCTCACTCCCTTCTTTATCTCTAAGCCATTGTAACTACAGCGTTAAGAGTTTGATGGATGAGCTTGCGGATGATTTTCTGAGCAATGTCAACCTTGATGCCTTCAACCACTCCAGTATTTTGGACGAGGATCAAGTAGAAGACATCAAGAGAAAATACAGAGAGATTTTGTGTATACAAAGGTGCCTTGGACGCAGGGTTGAGGTTTCCCGTTCACCCTTTCATTATTCAACTATTGGCCGAGCTCAAGATTCATCCTTGTCAGTTATATCCCAATGCTTGGTGTTTCATCATTGTATTTGTAACAAGATGTATCCAGCTTGAGATTTCGTTGTCTACTTCTCTGTTCAGAAGCATTTTCATGATGAAAAATTCTCCACTTGTTAGAGCTGGTTGGGTCCAACTCCAACATAGACCTGGAGTCAGTCACATTTTTAACTCTTACCCCTTTCCTGATTCTTATCATCAATGGAGTAAGAAGTTCCATGTCCTCAGATGGAAAGGTGAAGATTGGGGTCACTATTTCAGGACCAAGTTCAACAACACTGTTGATAGTGCACATTTCATTCTCAACCTCAACTATAAGGAGTTGGTGGACCGTGACCGACTCATTGATGACAATGGCCAGACTCACTATCGGGTCTTTGTGAACTAGAGAAAGCTCGTAGAAGCCGGCCTTAGTGGCCTTTTTATCAAGGGTATTTATCTTTACATACTTGTCATAGAACAAGTTTGTTTTTATTCCAATATTTTCTTTGTTTTGTTTCAGCACTGAGGCTCTGGATGCCGATTTGAAGGGCAACGTGCCTACAAGGCGTATGATCAAGAAAGCTGAGGCAGCCTCTGCTCGTCTGCCACCCAAGATTCCCGACTTCTTGGATGATAGCCCCAGCGGGGGAAAGAAGAGGACTAAGAGTTCTGACGGGAGCTCAAGGACCCTTATGAGCCGTCGTGGGGTATTTGCGCCTAGGACTCGGTGATCGGGAATCCAGCTCTCGCCCTTGATTGGTCAAAGTGTTCAATCACACCTCTGGACATGGTTCACGTCTCCACAGGGGAGCGCATCCTTGAGTCCGAGAAGCTTGGGGCTCATGCCTTGTACCAGGTATTCCTTGCTTCTTGGTCCTTGGCTTCTCATTATTAGTTATGTATTAACTCCATTTTTTCTTTTATGGCAGACCAATGCTTATGTTGCATCCATGGCCTCTAAGAGCCACATGATCCGGGACCAGAAGATTGCCTTGGAGAAAGAAGTGAACAGACTTAAGGATGAGTCCCATTAATGGGAGTCCAGGGTTCTCGTGGCCGAGGATAGGGCTACAAGTTTTGAGGCCCAGTACAAAAGTCTGAGCAGGGAGAAGGCTGTTGAGTTCCAGGAGCCCATCAAGGTTTACCATGAGTCAGAGGCTTTCTTGAAGGTTATTGACAAACATGACGACGAGATGGCCCCAACCACCATGACTGTTGGTTAGAACAAGGCCGTGGGCCATTCTTGATGTNNCCTGATGTCGTGGATCCCCAGAACTTCCCTAGCCCTTGGGGCGTGCCTATGGAAGGTGTCATTGTGGCACAACCTCTGAACTCTGGTCTCCAAGTTGGCTCAAGCTCAAGTCATGGAGGTTTTTGCTCTGGCCCTGACTCTGGCTCACGAGGTAAGGCTTCCTCCGAAAGAGGTTCCAGGGGCAAAGGTCGACTTTATGGCAAGATTCGCAAACCCATCCGTGGGAGGAAGCAGCAAGTCGAGGAGTCCTCCTCTTCAGAGAGTTCTAAGCACTCAGGTGGTAAAGGGGCCAACAATAAAGGTGGCCAAGATGGGAACTCTTCAGAGGAGTAGTGTTATGGCCTTGCATGGCTTGTGATGCCGTATGTGGCCTTTGTATTTTCAGCTTTTATTCAGGGTCCTTCATGTACTTAACACATTTGTGATTTGTACTCGTATTGTCCTTTGGGACTTAACTTCTGATCCTTCAGGATCTTATCTATGCACTATTTGTTTGTTTATTTACTTGTCTTTTTATTTTACTTGGTCGTTCATGGCTTGCATTCGTTAAATGCTTTCAAAGAGTAAAATGGTAGATAGAGTAATCAAAGTAAACATGCATAAATATTTTGAATCCTGAAAATGGGTTCAATCCTTACAAAAGATGAGAAATGGTTTGATCCAACTTATTCCTATATCTATAATAATAGGGACATGTCCTGCATGCCTCATACATAATAAATCTTTAGGTTTGTGGCATGCCAAGTGCGAGGCACCTCGTCCCTACCTAAAGTTTTTAACTTGTAGGATCCTCGTCCAAGTGTCTTCTTAACCTTGTAAGGTCCTTCCCAATTTGGGGATAGCTTCCCTGTCTCGCCGACTCCTGAGGCCTCAATCTTTCTCAGGACCAAGTCTCCTTATCGGAAGAACCTTTCCTTAACCCTCCTATTGTAGTAGAGGGGGGCTCTTCTTTGATGCTCTACATTGCGGGCATTGGCCTCGTCCCTAACCTCATCAATGAGGTCAAGGGCTAGCCACATGCCTTCCTCGTTGGCTTATGGTTCAAAAGCCTCTGCCCTTGGTGATGTATGAGTGATTTTCAAGGGCACTACTGCTTCGGCTCCGTAAGCCAGCATGAATGGGATAGCTTCAGTTGTGACCTTGTAAGTGGTACGGTAAGCCCATAGTATAGGCAACAACTCGTCCATCCAGGTGTTTATTGAGCGTTCAACCCTTTTCTTTAGTCTATCAAGGATGATTCGATTGGCGACATTCGCCTGCCCATTTGCCTATGGATGGGCAACCGAGGTGAAGCGAAGTTCTATATTGTTATTATTGCAGTACTCCTTGAACTCGTCATTGTCAAACTGTCGCCCATTATCCGTGACAAGGATGCGTGGGATTCCAAATCGGCATATCGCATTCTCCCAGAAGAATTGTGCTATCTGTTTGGTGGTTATCTTAGCTAATTCCTTAGCCTCAATCCACTTCGTAAAGTAGTTTATTGCTACCACGATGAACTTCCTTTGTCCCGAGGCCATAGGGAAAGGACCAAGTATGTCCATACCCCACATTACAAAGGGGATAGGAGAGTTGATCGACGTTAGCCTCTCAGGGGGCTGTCTAACTATGGGAGTGTGCCTCTGGCACCTGTCACACTTCTTCACGTAGGACTTCGCATCAGCCAGCATTGTCTGCCAATAGAATCCTAGTCAAGTTATCTTGTGGGCAAGGGCTCTGCCCCCCAAGTGTTGTCCACAAATTCCTTCATGAGCTTCCTTGAGTGCCTCCTCTGCTTCTAGAGGTCTTAGGCACTTCAGATATGGGATGACAAAGGATCTCTTGTAGAGAAGGCCTTCAATCAGTGAGTATCTCAGCGCTCTAACTGACAACTTTCGTGCCTCCTGGGCGTCGTCAGGGAGCCATCCCGTTTCAAGGTGAGCCTTGATAGGATCAATCCAACAACTTGACATACCAATTGGTGCTATCAAATTTATGACGTCTAATGTTGGGGTCTTCAGGAACTGAAAGTAGATACTTCTCGGATAATTCTCAATCTCAGACGAAGCGAACTTTGATAGGGCATCGGCCGTGGTGTTCGCTTCTCTTGGAACATGTTCTGCATATCACTCATCGAATTGAGTAAGTATTCCTTTTACAACCTTCAGGTATCTGGCCATGGTTTCATCTTTGGCCTCAAACTCCCCATTGACTTGGGAAATTTCAAGTCTCGAGTCTCCACAGACTTTAAGATTCTTGGCCCTCATGGCTCTGGCCAAGCCTAATCCGGCTATCAAGGTCTCGTACTCAGCTTCATTGTTTGTTGTTGGAAAATCCAACTTCAAAGCATATTCAATCATGAACCCATCAGGGCTTTGCAAGACTAAGCCTGCTCCACCAGACTTTGTTTTTGATACTCCGTCAAAAAAGAGGATCCAGTACTCTTTTAGAGTCAGGTCTTCTTCTTTCGCGGGTTCCTTGGCTTTTGGGGTTACTACCTCTTGCCCCCCGACTTCTTGGTTGCCAATGGTACATTCAACTATGAAGTCAGCTAATGTCCGAGCCTTGATGGCTGTTCGAGGCTTATATTGATGTCAAGCTCACCCAATTCAATTGCCCACTTGATGAGCCTACCATTAGCTTTCGGACTATAAAGGATTTTTCTCAAAGGTTGGTCCGTCAGGACTTCGATTTTATGCGCTTGGAAGTATGGTCGTAACTTACTCGAAGCAGTAACAAGAGCAAGAGCAAATTTTTTAGTCATGGAGTAGTTCAATTCTGCTCCATGAAGTACTTTTCTCACATAGTAGACAGGTTTTTGAACCTTCTTTTCTTCCTTCACGAGGACAGCACTTACAGCTTGCTCAGAGACAGCAAGGTAGAGATAGAGAATGTCCTCTGGACTTGGTTTGGTCAACAACGGGGCTTCAGTCATGTACTTTTTTAGCTGTTTAAAGGCCTCTTGGTTTTCAGCTGTCCACTCAAAATCCTTCACCATTTTCAAGGTTTTGAAGAAAGGAAGGCATTCGTCTCCTGACTTAGAGACGAACCTCCCTAGAGCGGCTATTTTTCCAGTTAACTTTTGAACGTCCTTTATGGAGCGTAGTGGCTCGAGGTCCAGGATTGCTTTGATCTTGTCGGAGCTTTCCTTGGTTCCTCATTTCGAGACTATATGACCCAAGAATTTTCTAGATTCTACGCCAAAAGCACACTTGGCAGGATTCAACATCATCTTGTGGTGTCTCAACACTTCGAATGCCTCTCTGAGGTGATTAATATGGTCGGTCTTGGCTAGGCTTTTGACGAGCATGTCATCAACATAGACCTCCACGGTTTTTCCAATTAGATGGGCGAATATCTTATTCACCAATCTCTGGTATGTGGCTCCTGCATTCTTTAACCCAAAGGCCATAACAAAATAGCAAAAGACACTAAAGTCAGTCACAAAGGATACCTTTCGGGTGTCATCCTTGTGCATCTTGATCTGATTGTAGCCGCTGAAGCCATCCATGAAACTTAGCATTTCGTGGCCAGCAGTGGCATCAATTAAGACATCGATCCTTGGTAAGGGATAACAGTCTTTGGGACATGCATCGTTCAAGTCTGTGAAGTCGATGCACATCCTCTATTTTCCGTTGGCTTTCTTGACCATGACAGGGTTTGCCAACCACTCAGGGAATTGGACTTCTTCAATGAATCCAGCTTCCAAGAGCTTTTTGGCTTATTGCTTAATGGCTTCCAGCCTTTCCGGGGCATAAGTCCCCTTCTTTTGCTTGTTCGCCGTCCATGTCAGATCGACGTTCAGCTTGTGAGTTACGAGTTCGGGGTCAATCCCGGGCATATCAGCTGCCATCCAAGTGAATATGTCGCTGTTTTCTTGTAAGAATTCAATCAATCGGCCCTTCAACGGTTCTTTCAATGACGCCTCAATGTAAGTGACCTTGTCCAGGTCTAGGGGGTCTAGAGAGATCGGGACCAAGTCTTCAGCTAATTTCCCTCTACGCTCCTCGTTTTCTCGAACATCCATGTCTTTTATGGGGAAGACCTGCCCCCCGGTTCCATCGGGCCTTAGTGCGGCCATGTAACAGCTTTGGGTTATCTTCTGATTGCCCCTTTCTTCGCCCACACCATTTCTGGTTGGGAACTTGAGTTTCATGTGATATGTTGAAGGCACGGCCTTGAACGCATGTAGTCATGTCCTTCCGAGGATTGCGTTGTAAGTGGACGATGCCTTGATAATCAGAAAAGTTAACATCTGCGTGGCCTCTCTTGGCTCTTCCCCAATTGTCATGGGGAGTTGAATCAAACCTTCAACCCTCGATTCCACTCCAATTGAACCCGTAGATGGGTAAGTCTGAAGGGGTCAATTGAAAGTCGTTGTATCCTATCTTCGTGAATGCATCGTGAAACAGAATGTTCACCGAGGCTCCGTTGTCTACAAGGACTCGTTTGACCGGACAATTTCTAATTATCGGGGTGATAACTAGAGGATCGTCCGGGGGGAACTTTACCCTTTCAAGGTTAGAGTCATCGAATCCAAGTGCTACTTCAGTCTTGGCTCGTTTCAGAGCTTCTCCGACTATGTTTATCACTTCTCGGGCATAAGCCCTTCGAGAACTCTTGGTTGTCCCGGCCGTTGTTGGGCCTCCAGAGGTTATGTTTATCACTGGCCCTCGAGACTGTGGGTTACGATCTCGATCATGATGGTTGTCCCTTCGATCGTTGTTTCTTCTTTGGCCTCCGCGATCTTCACCCTTGGTGGATTGGCCAAATTTTCCTCTACGGATCAGATATTCGATCTCATCCTTGAGTTGTCTGCAGTCGTCGGTGTCATGACTGACGTCTTTGTGAAACCTACAAAATTGGCCCTCATCTCTACTTTTGGGGTCTCCCCTTAGTGGCTTCGGCCATCTGAACTCTTTGTCCTTCTTGATTTCTAACAAGATTTGGCTACTTCGAGCATTCAATCTCGTGTAGTCAGTGAACCTTGGTCCCTGATTATTCCTAGGAGCAGTGTCGGAGTTTTTGCCAGTTTGAGGATGTTTGTCATTGGCATCGTACTCTTGCTCCACTTTTCGCTTCTTGTTGCCCAAGTTTTCAGTACTCGTCACAACCTTCTTTAGACTTTCCTCAGCCTTGATGTACTTCCCAGCCCTCTCTTGGAGTTGTAGCATGCTCTTAGGGGCACGCTTGGCTAGAGACATCTTAAAGTGCTCGTTCTTTTTTCCTTGCTGCAGGGCTATCATGGCCACTTTGTCATCAAGATCCGGGACCTTCAGGGCCTCTTTTGTGAATCAGTTCAGATATTCTCTCAAGGGTTCCTTTGCTCCTTGTTCGAGACTCATGAGAGATGCTGAACTCTTCTCGTGGACTCGGCCACTTATGAATTGCTTTATGAAAGCTTGATTGAGATCCTTAAAGGATCCAATGGAGTTCGGGGGTAGACGGTTGTACCAACGTTGAGCCATGCCCCCCAGTGTTTAAGGAAACGCCCGACACTTGATAGCGTCGTTCACGGGCTGTAACAATAGGGCGTTTGAGAACGTCCCTACATGATTGACCGGGTCTCCATTCCCATCGAATGTCTTGATGGTTGGCATCTTAAACTTTCTTGATATACGAGAATTCATGATCTCGTCAGTGAATGGCGGTGTTGGATCATCAGGATCTCCAAGGGGGAGTAGATCATAGGGATCAGCCCTAGGGGTAACGACCCTTCTTCTTGGCGGATCTTCCAGATCTATGACGAGAGGCATGTCCCTCGACCTTCTTGAGGTCGTGTTTCTTGACTGTCGCCTCTCCATGTCGTGCCTCAGCTTTTGGATCTCAGCCTCGTGTGCCCGTATCCTATCCTGAATGCTTTGGGAAGCTGTTCCTTGAGCCCTTCGTGATTGAGTGCGCCTCTCGGGCTCAGGTTCTTTACCAGCACGTCTCCTCCTTGGGGGGACGTCTTCTTCCGAGGACTCAGTCTCGTCCTCGGTGTAGGGTCTGGAGTAGTCACGCCTTTCAGGGATAGGACCCAAGCCTTGTATGTACTCGAGCTTTAGTGCATAACCGCTTCCTCTAACGTCAGGGATGTAGGGCATCCCATACGTGGGGTTAGGGTTGGTCCTCGACGGGATGATAGTCATGGACATCTGGAATCCAGGTGCCTGAGAGTTCAATGGTGCATACACCATTTAAGTTTGGGGAGTCGTCCCTTGGGTAACCGGATTCTGAATTGGGGGATTCGTCCCTTGTGGAATAGGATCTGAGATTAGGGGATTAGTCCTTTGTGTTTGAATAGGATTTATGGTCACCACGGGAACGTTTCTTCCTTGAAAGGCGTAGGTTGAGTGTGGTGGGATCTCGACGATGGATGCTACTGTTCGAGAAGTAGTCTTCTCCTCGTATTGACTTCGTGTTCTTGCCATGGTTGTTGTCTTTTTTCCCACAGATGGCGCAAAATGTTGTGGAACAAGATTTAGGGTTTCGTTCTCAATTAATGCTAGGATTTCTAAGCGTAGAGCTTTAATGGCTGCACTCGTGTTCGAGACTGCACGGTCCTTACGAGGTGCCTACGTATCTCTGTATTGTAGAGAATCAAGCCAAGACGTAGTTCTGAGATGGGGGTAAGGCCCCTTTATATAGGCGTTGAGCTTAGGGTTTGATAGGAATTCGAAGACTTGGTGGACAAGTCTCCTCCACGGAATATAAGTCTGAGACCTTCGTATATGGTGATTAGGACTCTTTGAGACGGTGGATCTAGATCATTCCTCGAATGGGCATGATAATGTGTTTGGATGTGGAGTCTACGTGGCCTTGACGGCCCTTTGGTCGTGAATGCGACTAGGCCTTGAACGTGAACAGTGTTTGTCCGTGTTCGTGTCTGGGCCTCGGGCGCTTTTATTCCTACATAATTAATACATCATTAATTATGTCTTAAGGACTATTTTTTGCCGATATCACTACATTTTTCAGAAAGAATGAGACATTGTTTGAAGCACTATAAATTATATTTGTAGAAATTTATGTAGCACTTATACTACATAAAGTATATTTGTAAATTAGTTCATGTTTGACCCACTCGAAAGACCTATTGATGATTAAAAAATCTCATTTCTCATTAGTTGTATCCACTAGTAATTAGTTTATTTCAGCTTCTTTTATTATTATCAAAGTTATGATATTATCTTGAACTAGCATAATAACCCGTGCGAGGCACGGGTCATTTTCTAGAATTTTTTTTTTTGTGTAGCATGTAATAATATTTTCTTATTATCTGTTTATTAATAAAATTATGTAATATCTCAAGTATACCTAATATAATTTGAANATAATTTATTTTCTTGTATGTGACATGTAGTTGAATGAGTGCAAGTAGTATTTGTAAGTGTTTATGTACAAAAGACTAAAAATTAATACATACAATTATTTGCAAGTCTGTTTACGTGAAATAAATTAAAAACTTAATATACAAAATGAATTGGCTTGCACGCCTACATGAAGTAATTTTAATATTTAGGTAATAGCGAAATTTTACATGTTTAAATATATGTCATAATTTATAGGTTGTATGTACATGGATAATATCAAAATGTGACTACTATGAGAACTTCTAGTAGTTTAGCTTTCAAAATCTTTCATTTTCTACATAATATAAGACTTCTCAATATAAGTTACTTAATTGACTTCTTACTTATTTGTGTTGGAAAGTTATCCTAATTACAAAA
>PHNY01273141.1:426-21073 GCA_003724115.2 Anethum foeniculum | reverse complement strand
GTTTACTATTAAAATATCAAACCAAATTAATTTATTTTTTTCTGAAATTTTTGTCATATCACTAAAATATATATATCTTGACATCCGTACGGTTGGATCATTGAGAAATATTTTTTAAAAATAAACACCAATCTGGGACTAAACACTAGTTAGAAGTACTAGTCAAATAATGAGTTTACTATAAAAATATCAAACCAAATTAATTTATTTTTTTCTAAAATTTTTGTCATATCACTAAAATATATATCTTGACATCCGTACAGTTGGATCGTTGAGAAATATTTTTAAAAAAAACGAAACACCAATCCAGGACTAAACACTATTTAGAAGTACTAGTCAAATAACTAGTTTACTATTAAAATATCAAACCAACTTAATTTATTTTTTTCTAAAATTTTTGTCATATCACTAAATTATATATATCTTGACATCTGTACGGTTGGATCGTTGAGAAATATTTTTTAAAAAATCGAAACACAAATTCGGGACTAAACACTAGTTAGAAGTATTAGTCAAATCACTAGTTGACTATTAAAATATCAAACCAAATTAATTTATTTTTTTTCAGAAATTTTTGTCATATCACCAAATTATATATATCTTGACATCTGTACGATTGGATCATTGAGAAATATTTTTTAAAAAATCGAAACACCAATTCGGGACTAAACACTAGTTAGAAGTACTAGTCAAATCACTAGTTGACTATTATATATATATCGACATCCGTACGATTGGATCGTTGTGAAATATTATTTAAAAAATCAGAAAATTATTCGTAATAATTAAAAATATAAAATCATATTTTTTAAATTTTTTTCGAGCCGAACCGACCCGACCTCGAGCCGAACCGAGCCGAGCCGAGCCGATCTCGAGCCGAGCTCGAGCCGAGCATGCCAAAAGCTCGGCTCGAGCTCGCTTTCTTAACGAACACTTTTTTGTGTTCGAGTTCGAGCTCGAGCCCTTAACGAACCGAGCCGAACCGAGCCCTTAACGAGCCGAGCTGAGCTCGAGCTTGTTCGCGAACAGCTCTAGCTGCACTTAATGAATAATGGTATGCATGTAAAATCAGAAATTTAGTACAAAACAACCGAAAGGTTTTTCCAACATGGACAGGTATGCATGTGTTCAGAAACAATTTTCAACTGGAGAAATCAGACTTTCAGATTTACATCGCCAAGAGAAGACTTTTTAGTAAAAGCAAACTTGTAATTGGTCCCTAATATTTCTACCAATACGTGATTAGTATAGCACTTATGTCTACAAATATGGTCGAGAAGATGGTCACTATTATTTGTTGATCAAAGTACAGGGGTGACACTGACCCAATGCAGCCGGTGCAACACATTAGGCCCATTGAGCTCAGGGTTTAACAAATTTTATATGCGTACATGGTTATAACCGTTGCTGTTATATAACCACCGTACTAATTGGGTAAAGTATGAAAATTATGATTTAATTTTGTGCAGCACATTTGCTGAGGTTTAATTCCACGACTGAAAATTTTGATTTTATATACAAATTCTAGAAAAGTCAATTTCTTAAGCTATAGGAATTGCGACAACAATAAAATTGTTTTATCTAAACAATCAATACGTGTCGTAGTAAATCATAAGAGACTACCAGGTACATAAGATAAAAATACTTACATCAACAATGATCAAACAAAAAAACAAGTGGAGATAATACCATTATGAGTCGGCTGCTTAGTTTTAATGATGAAATGAGTACTGTGTACACGTTCAAACTTGAAGCAATTGGAAAACTTATTATTTTCTTCCAATGGCAACAACCTATCGGAAGATACTTGTACACAGGAGCTGGAAGATGATTGAGAATCTTCAGGGACCTTGAAAGGTCAGGTCAACATAATTTGAAGGATCATCACCTGAAAAATCAATACCATGACTTGAGCAATTTGACACTTTCTTGTCAATACCACAGCTACAATAATACAGAGAGCATTCAAGACACGGTTATCTTGAGCTAAAGGCGGTCGTAGAAAGAACTTAGCAGATGGCTTAGAGGGAGAAGCATAAAAGCTGAAACAAGTCTGCCCATCTGTGTAAACACTTCCCAAAATTCTATTTTGAATTACATGAATTTGTCGTTCAAACGTAGGAACAGCAACGTATTTAGACGGGTTTGGAGCAATTTTCTTATGAATATAAGTGACTCCATATTGGTCAAATACAGGGCTCCGGGATATAAGTGACTCCATATTGGTCAAATACAGGGCTCCAGTGTCCCCTCTCTAAACTAAATGAAATTACAACATGAAGAGAATTAAGTCGTAAAATATACCATTGCACCAATAACAACATATGAACTAACATCACAATCACGTAAAGGCTTACAACCCAAGGCAGTCCAAGAACTATTAATAAGAGACTAAAGCTCAAATTCATCATAATTTCTCCTATACTTCGGCAGCGTACTACGTGCTTTTGAAAGAACATAGAGATTATTTCGATAAGAAAAAGTTAGAGATGGTTTATAGCAGGACATGGGTGCGGAAATTTGAGTTACATACTTGGCCCCTCTAGCATTTTTTGAAGGACTTAAGTTAACAAGATCATTCTTTCTGAGGGTGTAAAACATCATGTTTATTTTCTCCAACAATATAAAAGAAGGGCTCCATGTAAGTAAAAGCACATTCACAATCAGGGAGAATGCCATGTCTAAATACAAGTAGAGGTAAGATTAACTCAACTTGTTTTATAGGCCATTCATAGGAACAGAGTGCATCAAGCATATATATTATATAATGACCATCATCTCTAAGTTAGAAACACAAATTATAAAAAAAAAAAAAAAAAAAAGGATCATCAGGTGTTTTGATGTTGCTGCTCATTGTGCGGTGTGCGTGCTGAGAACTAAGTTAGAAACACAGAGGAGGTTTAGGGCTTTTTTTTTTGCCAACATGCAGCTGCAAGTCTGTAACGGTTACAGGAGCCTTATATTTAGTTGGAAAAAAAAATAAAAAGAAAAAGCTAATAATTGATTTATATATACTAATTATGATTACTAATTACAGTATTTTATTTTTTAAAAGAGTTATTCATGATATTTTTGGGGAAAAAAAATGTTTTAGTTGAGAAAAATAAAAAGGGTAACGTCTTGGTTTATATATCAATTAATATTAATATATATTTAAAATAAATAAGTCATAAAAATAATAAAGTAAAAATAACTAAATAATTAAGTAAGAGTCATTAAATAAATAATGCAGAACTCCTAACAAAACTTTTAATATTTCGTCTTTAATATGATAGTATAGATAAGTTACTGGAAAATATTATTAGTTTAGAGAAATATTAATTAATCAATAAGTTAATAATTATTAATTTATGAAAAAAAATTGGTAAAATTAA
The DNA here is from genome assembly GCA_003724115.2 of Anethum foeniculum. NCBI lineage: Eukaryota > Viridiplantae > Streptophyta > Magnoliopsida > Apiales > Apiaceae > Anethum > Anethum foeniculum. The sequence goes on along the minus strand of PHNY01273141.1, from coordinate 17,699 downwards.
ATTAAATTTTAATTATGTAAACACAAATGGAATAAACTATCATAATTTATGTATTGTATCTAATTTTTAGTATGTCAATTAGAAATTCAATGTAAATCAACAATATTTAGTATACATGTTTCATTTGATTGTTAAAAATAATGTTAAGATGATTTAAATAGGATATAGCATTTTACACGTAAAAAGTTCGTAAACGCATCAAAAATATTTAGTGAATTTTTAAAGTAGTTTGAAAATAATATTAAATTTTTTGAATGGAACAAGAAAGGTTAGGATAAAATTGTATGTAGATTTAAGTTTTACAGAAAAATAAATTAACAAAAGAACTATTTTTAATATAATTGTAATAAATATATTTTATAATTATTATGAATTATTAAGTTATGATATTATTGAGTCTATATTTTTATACAGGAACTTTTAAAAAAATATTATTTAATTATTTTATCAAAATTGGCCATAATTTGAACAAGGCATTTTGAACTAGCCCAAATAAGGACCTGAGAATAATTTTATTTTATAGAGGATATTAATTTAATGAGTACTAACTTACAAAGGTTTTACTATACAACACTTTTTTAAATATTTTACCTATTTTTTTTTACTTAGTTATCCTTAATTATTTTTATTTTGACATTACTTCTTTTGCTCAATCAGTTGCAATTCTTTTGACAATGCTAATTCTGTTTTATTTAAACTCGACTTGTTTCTTCCAAAATATTGCAAAGCAACATCAGTAGCCTGCACTAGATAATTTACAGATGCCGTTAATGTATAGAAACTGTTTTGGTCGCTAAAGGGCCACTAGACAAATCCAAATGGTACTCGCCTAAATGGTTAAATACTTGAAAGGGGTGAAAGAACCGTCATTTAAGATGAGCCAAGTAAATAGAAAAATTTGGTAAATGGGCAAGAAAAAATATGCGACAATATGTCAGACGAGTAATAAGAACACAATTTTACAACCTCAGCAACTGAAGAATCTTGAGTCCCCAGGAGGTTGGGAACAATGAATTAAGAATGTGCATACAAAAGGCAATCAATTGCTCTCTGAAATCTCAATAATGTAAGCATTAGACCAAAGAAATGCTAAAGCTGAGTGATGTAATTCAGAAGAGCCGGCGTAGACATCTATTATGATCTAACCATCCAATTGAGTTCTTGGCATGCAAATCGGCTCATGGTCTGAAATTTATTTCGTTTTGTTACTACTAACTTTGCCAATTTGGGTTTTTAAGAATAAAAATACTTAAAGAATTATATATATCTCTCATTAAGTAAAAGCTAGAACCCCGTGGCGTATGGCTTCAATCATATACCTATGTGCATGACTTCACAGCTTTGATACAATTGCATCTTCTGAGGTCCTTGTCTTTCGTATTACCCCCTCTTGTGTTACTGTTACAACCAGCTAGGAATCAACATGCACACACTCAGATGTAAAACTCAAATGATAATAGCACTAGTAAAAGAAAAAGTGTTGGACAAACATTTATCTTAAACTTGTGTACCTCTCCACTCCTGTTGAACATTTGTCCTAAAACAAAGCCACGCGCATTGTACGCTGCAGGACTTTCTATCTGTTATGCATATGATGGTTTCCATATCAGCACGAAAATCAATTAAATGAAGTATGAGTGAGCAAAGGAGAAAAATTGCGATATATCAGGTTAAATAACTCTAGTCCTTACCACAAAGAGTGTCCAATCATCAGCTTTGAAAGGCCTGTGAAACCACATTCTGCACAAAACTACGTTGATTAAGCTTCAACTACAAACTTGGAATACTTAAATTGAAGTTGTCACTGAACCTCAGACTGTATTAAACTTGTCAAAATTATTCCAGAGTGGAAACAGCAGTGTGAATAAGTAAGAGGTCAAAGATTTGTCATTGATAATGCTGTTGAAGAACTACTGCACTTACGCGTGATCCAAACTAACAGATGATGTTTTCAAACCCTTTGTTCGATGAGGATTCAAACTAACTCCGAGAAACACCAGATCCGAAGTAAATGCTGCTATACATCTGCAGTCATATTACATATTTGTTAGCTCTAGAAAAACATATATTCAAATTAAATTCAGGTTACCCCTTGGCTTATAACCAAGATATGGAAAGCTTAGGCCTCAGTTGAGGAATTCAAATTCCTGCAATTGACCGTTTCTATACACACAAGGTATTTATGATTTTAAAAAATTATGATTCTTGATAACTGGACCTGTATGATAGAACTAAGATCTCTGAATACAGAGAAGGCGGGAAACACAATCCTTGAATAAATTAAATTTCCAATGTCTAATTTCCTGGCTAAATTGGTCTTTTAATTTTGGATCAAACTACTCTTGATCACAACACTGGTGTTATTGACTGCAGTATAGCTTTATACTCTATAAGATATTTGTAGTTAAGTGTATATATATTATTCTTACAAGATATATACTTACACAGGAACACTAATAGAACTTCTACATGGGAACAAGTTACTAAAAAGAAAGCTAGGATTTGTGTAATGTGCATCGATGCAAGTGAGAATGTCTATGATCAGTCATCAATCTTCCGTAATTTAAACAAATTTATAAATTGCGCACTAGCTTGGGAAAAGGGGACATGAGCAGCATTTTGGAGCCAATGAGATCTGTCACTAGGACCACAGGCAGAGCCTCAATGCCAAGCATAGGCGACCACGTACCTGGACTTATTATTTTTTGAACTTTCTTAAAAGGGTGTGTCAGTAAGCAAGTCATGGTGTAGGTTTTAATCATGCACATTAATAAATAATAACTATTGAAACGCAAATATTCCCTTGCTTAGGGTAAGTTCCCACTTCTACCTCTGTCTTCAACTTAATTACGAGCATCAGGTGGCGGTACAATATTCCCATTGCAAGTAAGAAATATCTTAAACATAACTACTTCTGAATGTGTGTGTGTGTGTGTCTGATACATGATAACAGAAGTAACTAGGGGACTGTATAGGACCAAGCAGATAGGTTCCGTGTTCTGGCCCTTTCTGGCACTCAATTAATCATAAATTATACAATTCTCTCTCCCATACTTCCCATCACCATTTGCAAAATTCATTAACCAGATACTAAATCTTATAAGATAAAAAAAATTGATTCTTACCTATGCAGAGCTTGGTCATCCGATACTTTTCCCTTCGCTCTAAACCAATACCTCTGGCTGCAATATAATATTAAGGAGTGGTAGTGGCCCATGGCATCTTTTTACAACTAAATACAGAGTAGCATAAAATATTCTTATAAACTCTTGTTGCAAAAAGAGATGTCATTAAACAAGGGGAAAAGGCAGCAATACCTTGGAGTAGACTTAGTCTGATTCGTGGAAGTGCTAGGTTCACAGAACCTTATGTCTATCGGATACGGAACAAACTTCCTACTGGCAATTTTATTTCGGTATGTCCTGTTACAACTGACTGTTAGGACTCGGCCATTTAAGGTGGAAAATACTTTGCATTATATAAGACTTCATGTTTGATACTGAAGCATGTTTGAGCATAAAATTTAAACATGCACATATTAAGGGATAAATGGAATATATGTAACATGTTCAATTAAAAAAAAAAAAAAAAAAAGAACTGTTGCACAATGCTTCCCCAATCCCACGTCGAAACTAAGGTGCCTATTGATAAAAAAATTCTATAGTTATCATGTATAAAAGATATATAAATAATGTACAAGAATATAATACATTTAGATACTAGTTTGGAATTAGAGTTGAAAAAGTTTGTCATTTCTCTACAGACTTAAAGCATGCCAGAAATTCAGAATTGAGATTTCAACCTCTAACCTAAACTCACAATAGATGCTAAGTTTTACTTGCAGAAATAGATAGATGACTGTCGAAATGCAACAATTTGTATCTGGATCTGTAGAGACAGAATGTCACTACTCACTAAACTATAGACTTGTATCTCACGTACCAAGAATAAGCATGAGTATTCCGACTAACTAAATGCGTCTCCAACAATTAATAGTGTATTCAAATAATGTCCAAGTGCAGTTATATGCTGCAGTAAGTTTAGCCTAAGATCTCAAGCTCCAGGGCCCCAGGCAAGTACGGACTGTAGATCGATTTTGTTCCTTGTGGATACTTCACAAGTTGAGCCTATCTTAAGTCAAAGTAGATCGCAAGTATTGGTGATCCTTATCCTTCTGACTTCGGCATCTAACACTGACATTTCTTCCCTTGTTGCCTCCTTTAAATTTAAGTTGTCAACATGAAATATTTTTATTCTTGTTAATGGTTGTATTCCTTGTGCAGGTCATAGTTTCCTGTAACAGAATCATATCCACTAGTGTATCCATATCTCATAAATCTGGTATTAGTGCTCGACTTGGCTCCATGATAACCATGGTCTATATATAACATACAATGTTCATCCCAAAAAAGTTTGAGATTTCTTTTTCTTATTACTCACACTGACACTGCTATAAAAGCGACCTTGGAGTTACCAGCTCATACAACTTCATATAGGAGGGGAAGGAAGCAAAGCCGAAATAAGTTACTACGCGAATTACAGGGTTTATTGATATATATTATGGGACTAAGATGTTCACCTGGAAAGACGAGGATCAGTTAGTCGTCTCTCCCGCAACTCTTCCATTGACAAAAGCTGCATGGTTCTATAGTCAGAAATTACCGATCCAATAAAACAGATATGTAAGCATAGCCCATATATAGTTGAACAATAAACACAAGCATATTTTCTTACCGTGTCTGGATCAGGAACAGAAGGCATTACTGCGAACTGGTGATCAAACCCTTCCTCTTCTTTCTGTAAAATTAGTTTATGTTATTTAACACATACTTAACATTTTTAATGCAACATACACCTGAGATCTAAATAACCTAAAATATAAGATAACTTACATGTACAAAAATTAACAAGGAAGATGAGTTCGCAATCAAGACCAATATAAACCAAAATTATTATAAGGAGTTGAAGTAAAGCTCATTTGACCAAGATTCATAACACATGCGTTTTCTTTATTGTTTCTATTTTCAAGCTTAAAATCAATATTTGTAAACATTACAACATATCCGTATCAATGTATTGCCTTACAAGTTATCCGTTTCAATGTATTAATTACAAGCAGATACCTGTTTTGTAAAGAGAGCTTATAAGTTATGAACACGAGGAAGAAATGTGTGAAGAGGGTAATTTGGTTCATGGGTATATTAGAACTGCACAGAGTGTTTGTGTCTGAATGTGGAAGATAAGGGATGTTATAAAGTTCGACTTTTTCAGCTTTTAATTAAAAAAAATAACAAGTGACGTCAAAACATGGAAGAGCTACTTACAAAATTAAAAGGGCACCAAAGGTATAAGAAAAACCAGGTGGTGGCTTAGATATCTTCAAAGTTCAAGTCCAACCAAGTTTAGAGAGGAACTTACATTTTACACCAAAGCTAAGAAATAAGCAATTGTGTGTATAGACAAACAGGATATAGACCGACTTTTAGCAGATAAGATGTCTTGAATAGTTTATATGAAGCTAGGCTAAAGATGCACTTAATCAGTTGGGTTTTTTTTCAGAAAACTGTTGGGAGATGGCTGTCATTACAAGAAGGGGATTGATAAAGAGGACAAAAAATCTGATCTAGACTTTATCAACTGTGACAAAATATTAACGTATAACATATTTAATGGCTACAGAAAACACTAGATAGCTTCGCTGCAATTTAGCGTTTACAGCTTCACTAATAATTCTTGTATATGGTGTATAACTTTTGTATCTGATGAGTAATTTTTGTATTTGGTTTCAATTTTAAGTGATCAATATTTCAATTGGAGCAAACTCTAAAGACATCAGGGGCACCAACAGAACACAAATGAGTATATATCACAAATCCTAATCTTCGCATATCTTTATAACACTCAACATACTCATGTATAGAGACCAAAAAACTGAAACATGCATTAAATTCTTTTTCATAAAGGAGAGTTGTTACTTTAATCAAAGAAACTTCACCAGTTACTGACAGAACCAAAAGATGTTTAGAAAGTCATTTACCAATCAATTAATTTGGAACCAATAACAACTATGATAAGATATTTAAAAGGTTCTAAATTGTTTGATTAAGCATTTGGATGAACAGTGATGCTCGAGCCTGGGTTCATTACTTGGCAACTCTCCCCTGCTGTGAGACATTAAATTTGCTTTAAGAAATGACAATAACCTGCCTAACCAGTTCTCCGCTATTGAGGGAACCTCTCTAGTGCTTCTATTCTTACTAACATGAGCCCGTGTGTGTGTGTGTGTGTGTGTAGTTTTGGCATCTGTTTTCCTGTTTCCCAAATTCTCTAGGTAAAAAATCTACAATACAATCAATTACATACTGGCTCTTAAGAAATGAATAACACAATTTGTTAAATGTATATAGCATATGGATATCTGTACAGTTACTTTTACGTTTGTGAACTATTGGGGACAGTTAATATACCTGAAATGACGCAAGTAACGAGAACACAACATTTCCCTTTTGTATTGCATCTACCCTTCGGGTAGCAAAACTTTTTCCATCACGTACACGATCAACATGATAAATGATTGGAACTGACAATTTGGATATTATACACGTTAGGAATCTTTCTGCTAAAAGGTCATGTGCATCAATTTAATAACAATCCGGGTGCAGGGGTTTAAGAACATTGACATCTCAGTTCTACGAGGTTAATGAAAGTTACAGAAAAACAAATAGGATAACTAAAATAAACTGTGCTTTTCTAATCAGAATCTAAAATTATGAACTATCAACAAACTTTAATATTAATTTGCATAGAATGCTATTTCTACTAGAGCTAAATGACTAAACAGAAGTACAGAACCTTTACTATCATAAATTTTGAGAACAGAAAATAACTTTATCAATGTAATTTCTAACAATTTAATTCATCGTACCTAAAAAATTACACCTAAGCATAGAAACTTGATTAGCACCAGGCACAGACTGATAGACCTAGTACACTGCATGCTTGGCAGCACTATGCAGTCATGGCTCCATACACTCACAAAAATTGGTTTAGAGAGTAGGGAATGGAGATATTAACCAGCTGTACGCAGTTACTAGGTGTGGGGCCTCCTGCTTAGCGCTCACACACTCGGACACTAAAACAAAAACTTGCACAAATGTTTGTTATGCTACATCATGTGGTTGCAGTATTAGTCTTTAAAATTTAACCTAACCTCTCAAAAGCAAGTCTTATCTGAGCACCTGGCAACACTTAAACAAGTTTAAATCCCTAATCTACCTCTTCCTTTTCATGAATTAATTAAGGAAGGCTACAAGAGAATCTCTTGGTTGGAAATAGTGTTCTACTTTGTATTTTGATGACCCGGAAATTAGTGAAACACTTAAAACACGAGAGATGTCTTCAGTTAACTCATAATCCAGCTCATCCTGATTTCCGTACTAGGCTTAGAGAAGTTGTCGGACAAACTAGAAGCAACCAGTCATGTCTTGTCATTTCAAAATTTTATAAAATTAATAAAAATAACTAAGATAACAAACTAAAAGTAAAATACATTTTGAGAGATATATAATTGAAAATAATGTCCAATTCACTTGGGCAGATGTCTTACTATCATAATCCCCGACAAGCAGAAAGTAAGCATGCAGACTATGAACAATCTTAAGGCAATCAACAGTTTTAGATGCTGCAGCCAGTGCCTGCCAAGTAAAGACACAATCACAATATGCATTGGAAGAATTCGATAAAATTCCATACTTTGTGATGAAGACAACTTTGGCTACAAATATGAACAAGTACAACTTATCTCGGACCCTACAAGTGATAATATCATCAGTGCTAAAAAGACACTTACAACTTGCTTATATAGAAGAAGGAGCCAACTCAAACATCAACAAATGAAATTATCTTAATTGACATATGAGATGCTTTGTCAGCCAGAAATAAGTCAAAAGTAAGTACTGGCTTAGATAATTGTTGATGCAACAACTTCAGTACAGGAAGATAAAAGAGAAGAAAAATCTTCAGGAAATTATCATCAAGTTTACCATCACAGTCTGATAATGGACATTAAACTACAACCAAGTTAACACTATCGATAAAATTAGTTAACTTTCTGCAAGTGTTGGAGAAAATTGATTCTTGTAGATTAGCAATGACTTTAAAGCACCTCATTCCTTGCCAGATTTCTAATTCTATAGCAATTTGATAGTCATGCATGCATCTATATAGAGATTCACTTATGTTTGATTCAGAACCTGCTGTATGTATTTCATTTTTTTCCCTTTAATTTACCAACAGGAATATATAACTGAGCTCAATCATACCTGTCCAATGAACTGTCCTCCAAAAACTTTTCCGAACTTTGGAGCATCTGGCAAAGTTATACCCTGAAAGATGTTTACCTTACACAGAAACAGAAGATATTAGCTAAATCCAATGTGCGAAATCATAAAAAAGTTTTGCAAAGATATCAAATGAGTAGTCCTTTAAATTTCAGCAAGAAAACTGAAAACATAAAATATAAACATGCAAACAACAAAATCTCACAGAACTACAAGCCCTTTCCATTGAAAAAACTCAATAGGTCCATAATTCAGTTTGACCAAAAACAGAAATTATAGATGAAGTATCAGAATGCATCAACTTATCATTACAAAGTACTATTTTTAAACAATTACAATTGACCAGGAAAAAAACATTGCTACACCTAAAATCTATTTATCTCGGGATTATAGTAAAATAATTAACAATGACTAAAAATAATAGATGGAGAATGCATATGAAAAGTACATGGAAATCCTCACTTTTTACACCCCATTTGTTTTAGATTATATAGATCAGTGGAAGCATGCACTAAGAACTGTCACTGTCACAGTATCAAGCAAAAATGTAACACCATAAAAACATTTTCTGTACAAAGATATTATAATGGAAAACATATGCTATTTGACGGTAGGCTAATTACCAAATTGGAACATGCAAAAACATACTTCAATAGGTTTCAAGTGAAGTATTTGCTCCACTAATGAGCATGCCTCAGACGAGTAATCTGCATTCCAGATAGAATTTGGCTGCAGAAGTTTAGAATGCTCGTGAGGCAGCACCAAGCAAATTAGCTGTCACCACAAACAAAGTACTACAAGCTTGTTAAAACTTCCATAAAGGCATACGCTATGAGCAAAATTATGTGACTCTTAGCTACCTTGGTTAAGGCAACTACATCTGCATGCTGCACAGATGCTTCAACACCTGGAAAAAAATTGTATGATATTGATTTTGATTTCTTAGCAATATAAAAAATTATAGCTTGAATATGGTATGCAGATCATTAAACAGCTCTAATGGACGCAGCAATATGGAATTACCCTTTTAAAAGTTTTACATACACTAATTGCAATTTGGAATTTTGAATTATATCTTTTAAGGATCAGAAAAAATACTGGAATTGTTATGTTTGTGCACCATAACACAAAATCTGTAGGACAGAAAACAACATATGTTCCTGTAAGACACAATATGTAAGCCATCATATATATTTTGTCAGCATTATTCTCCTTTTTGTCTCAAAGACTGCAACTAATTGACACGTTCTGTGAGCAGCTACAGAAACTTTGGAATTAATCGAATCATATGGTCCAGGCCTTTAAGCTAATCTGCACAAGCTTTACTACTCAAATTCACATCAGAAAGAGAATTTCAAGAATATTTAAGGATTTGCAGATATATTATCTATATTATTATTTATTCAAAAAGAAAATGTATAAAAGAAACACAGCCAAAAGACATTGATCAGTTATATATTAAGTGACTAAATAAATACTTAAATCAGCTGTGCGCACCTTGACCAAAATAATCATATTTTTTCAACTGGAACTCTGGACGACTTTCATCCTCGTCCTGGACTGAGGAAACTTCTGCCTATACAATAATATAAAAATATGTAAGTGAGGTCATAATAAAAAATTTATTAAATGCTAAAATTAAAGCTTACTTACTTCCCCTTCCCATATGAAGTAGGTTCCATCCACGGCATCTCCTTCTCGAACAATATAGTCTCCACGATCTTCAAAGGCAGATATCCAATCATAAAACAGCAATCTGATTATTAGTATTATTAAAAAAAATTTTAAAAAAAAAGGAATGTAACATAAAATACTTCAGCTATTTAACATTCGAGGGTTCGCACTTTACAGAGCACACACAAAACTCATCAGTTTTGAAGGTCTAGGCAACTATATTTATAGGCAAAGCATATAATGAAGATGATAAGTAGTTGGTATCAAGCACCCAATAACTTATAGATGTATGTACAAATAGGAATCAAGTAATGAGCAATATATTGACAGCTTCTATCCTAGATGGTGTAGCTGACAATATTAATTATAACTTCACATTGCGTTGATAGGTTAAAACTGCATCATCTTCTTAGAGTTGTGTAGATGATACAATTGACCAGAAAAGGACTTGAACTTTTAATTAATTCCGAATGGATTTAGTGCACAGTACTTGAGAACAGGCAAATAAGGACACAAAGATTGGGTGTCATAGACTTCCTATTAAAATGCTGCAGCTTTGTTCGGACATCTTACAAACACTTCATACAGATCTCAGCATGAACTCTATGTAAATCATCTTAAGCAATGCTGTCTAAATTTCTATCAGGTACACAATTTTTATAAGGGATTAGAGTTACATTAAATATATTTTAGGACTAAAAAATTCTGCTACAATGTTATAATTTTAAGCACTTCTGATAATCATAAGAATCCTCTATTGCATAAGAATAATAATAATAATATTTCATCTAAACCTCCGGTTTGTCTATTTCGTGTGGATTCAATAATAATTATATCATTATTCCGCTACATCCGCTAAATGAACATTTCAAGCATTTCTAGTTTTATCAAGGTCATAAACCAGATTAATCACAACCTAATGCCGCTAATCATCCAAACACCTTTCGTTTTTAATCTTGATACCTCGAAAACCTACTCCTTCCCCAAAACAAATTACAACACACACTAATTCCTAAATCGAGTCGAAAACCACTCCAATTAACACAAAAACAAAACGAGACAGCTCAGCTTAACAGTCACAACACAAAAGAGGATCAAACACACAAAACAAAACTAATTTTTGACGAAAAAACGAAAACAGAAACAGAAAAATACAAGCTAGAAGATAATAGTACCGAAATTCTTAACGGAAACAAGTTGAGAGATTTTGTGAAGAGAGGAGCGAGGAAGTCGTTGGAGCAGCGGCACGTATCCCAAGAATTCAGTTACTGCTTAAACACATACATACAATTAAAAGAGGGAGTAGTAGTGTAGTAGTGATTGAAACAATAGATATAAATAGGGATTGTGAATTTACCTGATTCAGTGTCCATGGAGAGAGAGATACAGAGAGAAATGAGAGAGATTTTTTTAATTTTGGGAGAGACGAGAATTTAAGGAGCGGGACTGTTTGTTTATGTGTGATGATTGATGAATATGATTGGGTGAATATTTTGTTTTATTATTTTTTGGCGTTTTTGATTTGACTGATACGGGTTGAGTCAACTGGAGTTATGGATAAATTATTTTGAATTGCTTTATCAGCTTTTGAAAAGGGAGAAGAGTATAAACATGTGAAACATGAACAAACGTCTGAGATTTCTAAAGGGAATGTTATTTGATAAATAAATTTGTTTATGTAATATGTATGTATTTTGTATATTTAGATATTCATTTTACTAAAGATGTACAAGAGAAATGTACAAATAATGCAAAAACTTTAATGAGTGTCCCTTGTACAAGAGAAATGTTAAAAAGGAAAATGTTAAAATTTTCTATAACGTTTATAAAACCGTTTTCGCGTGATAAAGGTTTATTATTATATTAGTTAATCTTTAATATATGAAACCGATCACTCACCACGAAACATGTATCATTTGGTAACATATTTGAGATCTATTTTGGAAAACTAACGTTTCCTTAAACATGTATCATTTGGTAACATATTTGAGATCTATTTTGGAAAACTAACGTCTCTTTATAACGAGGTGTTTCATGTATGTATGCACACACATCTCATAGATATGAGACTCCAATAAACATGTATAAAGAGAATGTGTATGTGCTTAATAATTTTCATAACTCTCTTCGTAATCTCATACTCCCTCTGTCCATTTCAATTCTTATCATTTTCTATTTTGGAATGTCCCATCCAATTTTTTACATTTTAAAATTTTCTCAAAATAGTAAAGTTTTAATAATTTAAAAACTTTAATGGACCAACTTTTTCCCAATTTTCTAATCAATTACTTAAATATTAATAGGTCACACCACTTTACCCACTTTTCTTACCATTTCTAATACTTTACTCTTATTTCTTCGTCTCCATGTCCAATTCAAATGATAACAATTCATCTAGAAGGAGGGAGTACAATAACTACTAATGTCTATCAGCACATCTCCACCAAACTCGCATAAAAAAGCACATGCATAAATATAATTTAGGAGGATACCCCTGTCTTTTGAAACTTCAATGGCTTGTCACGGATTTTCATGGAGACATTCGCCCGGAGTAAGGTGATGATCGATGTAATCGAAGAATGAAAAAGAACATACTCTGTTCTGGGTAGATCATTGTTATGAGAATAGACACAAATATACGAGATTCACATTCAGTCAATGTAAAGTACACACAAAATATATGATACGGAAAATTCACATTCCAACTTGTGGTTGGCAATATTGTTACTGACAGTAACATAAGTTTTTTATTGAAAATCAGCTAAAAATTATTTGTTAAAATTCAAAAGCCGTTTTTCTGAAAAGTGTTTTTGACCTAAAAACTGTGCTAGAGAAAGTAGCCCCCATACTTTTGAAAAAAGCTGCTTTTCAGTTTTTTGGGAAGCAGTTGTTGCTTTCATTATCAAATCTCACTAAAAGCATTATTTTTTTTAATTTTTTACACCAAAACATATGTATATCAAAAATAGTATCAAACAATCATCTGATTTTTGTAACAGCACTTTTTTCACCGGCACTTTTTTTAACAGCACAATAATTTTTAACAGCACTCCCAACACAGAGCCTAAGAATGCCTAAGCCTAACAATACTTAAGCATCCGCTCTCGACCGATACTTAAGTTTCAGCGCTCTTCTTATCCATCAAATAATATGACTATATATATATATAGTTAACCCAAACTGAGCCACCAAGACATATCATACATGTTCTACAAATCTTCACATACTTGTTCTACAAGTCTTTCATTCCTGGTATCAAATTACCCAACTTTGTGATCAAGACATCCCAAATATAATAACGAATTTTCTACCATGTGCCAAAAAAACATTGATCACGGAAATTTATAAATTTATCTTGTTTTAATTGGTTCTTTTTCTTGAGTAGCTATGTACCGCACTCCTAGTGAGATGCTAAGTCTGCATACCACTCATTTTCCATGGAGAGGGACGGGTGCCATCAAAGTTTTCTTTGGCTTACATCCCGCCAGGCAATTTGGTTCTTTTGAAACGTTTTTCGATTTCAAATTCAGCATTTTTAAACATCAACCTCTAAAGGTCCTCGTATTTAAGCATGGCAAACTCCACTTATCTAAAGGATCCTCGACTAGGAGCGAACTCATCTAATTAGCTGCAACCTGCAAGACCTCCATTAAAAGTAATCTCAATCAGACATTCAAGTACTGTGATCATTTCTCCAGATCAGCTGCACTCCTAGAGGCAGCTGAGGACTAATCACAGCTTAAAATGTAATCCAAGGCAGCTTATGCAGGGTGGTTAACGGTGCAACTAAATCTGCCCAATAACAACTGCTTAAAGGATTGACAAAAATATTCCAGGACCGAGGATCAACATAAACCATAAAATTGAACCCCTTCAGTAGCTGACTAGCTGGTAATGTTGATCCGGAGAGGCTTCAGTAGCTGCTGATGTTTATCCTGAGAGGCTTCTGCCTATCTCATCTATATACGATACCTATATAAGATACTACCCGAAAAACTAATCACTAGTGTAGCTAGCCTTATACAATATAATTTCACAATTATTCATTGCGAGGGCGAACTTCAGCTACTCAGATTACTTGGAAGTTCAACAAAAAGGTATTCTGTTGTAAAGTTGACAAAATCAGCAATCCGCAAGAAGTCTCCAATACAACTGTTATAAATGGCCTTTTTAGTACCTTAAATTGGGCATTCGAGCTCATGCATAGAGGCCCAAATACAACAACCAACTCATACACACTAACAAGGTTTACCCTTGTGCATTAATATCTAACACATGACATATGTGTTTATAGAGCTTTCCGAATTCTGCTTGTCACTTTTACAAGCAAATCACCTTCACATGTACATATCTAACACAGAATACTCCTTTACAGGAAATATCTAAACTGATCCTACTGCAATTGCTTATTAGGGGATATAAATAGTTAGTTCATGTCAATTTTTCCTGTAATAAAGTCATAATCAAACAGCAGCATTTATATAAACTAAAATTTGACTTGTGCAACAGTTTCGCAAAATAGATGTCCAGTAATTAATTCCACTAAAAAGATTCAATAGCACCAACAGAATTACAGACTGATGTAAAGCTATTGTCTCAACAAAAACTGCAAGGGAAGGATTAACTGCTGTGCTACTCACTTCTTCTTCTCGGTACCACCTCCAGCTCTGTTGACAATAAATATTAACCAAGACTTGGACATTCAGAACAAAGAAGACGATGAAATATGACATGATGCAATAAATACGTAATTCATAAGAAAAATGTATCACCTCATTTTGCGGAGAACGTTAGACATCTCCTCTCTCTTCTTCTTTGCCCTCTTGTGGGTACCCAACTTTCTCTTGGCCACTTTCAGTGCACGCTTATCTTTTCCAACCTTCAGAAGCTCAGTAATTCGCTTCTCATAAGGAGCAAAACCAGCAACTTCTCTGATCAAGTTCCTCACAAAGTGGGTTCTTTTGCTGGTTTTCTGACGAATAAAATATGGTTAAAATATTAAAAAATGCAGACCAGATAAGAAGAATGTAAAATCAAAGTACAAAGTAGACAAGGAATAAATTAACATACTCCTTTCCTATCAGATGGACGAGGGGCCAGCTCCTTCTTTGTTACAATGTGTCCTTTGTTTAGACCAACGAAGAGTCCAGTATTTGGCTGTTTTGGAGCCATCGTCTGCCAAAAATGAATGAATATATTTAGTCCAGTAACTGAGAATTCCAGGGCCACTGAACACTTTAAAATTCTACAGAAACTGAAACAGAGCAAGTCTATCTACTACATAAAACACAATATGGCATAATTAATTGACATATACCTGTATCTTTCAATTTAATTGATGACCACATGATAACAAGAATTCCCTCAAAAACTAACACAGGTAGAAGTTCACAAGACCACCATCTAACATGCCTATCCACATAACTAAACAACTTAAAATTGACTCTCTCTTAAAAATATAGACATGCCTACTACCAATCACAGGGTGACAGGAATATTCATAATGAATAAAGTTATAAAAAGAACAAACGGTTACCAGTCAAAAATCAAGAATAAAAATAAGGTGCCATCTACGAAGAAAATGCTCTATAATTTCCAGTATCAGTAGTCAGACAGACAGATGACATATAATAGCAAGGTAAAAAAACAGAACATTTTACAACTACAGTAGAGCCTAATCTGTGACTATAACAACTTCCAATTTTTGCAAGCATAAAACCTATTAAGTTCTAATTCTCAACTACTTTTCTGCAAAAAAATTAGCACTTACAACGAACCACTTCTAACCAACAAGAACCATTACCAACAGTGAAAAACATACAAAAAGACCCTATCCCTGTCCATTTTTACAAATAGTAATCTCCATAAACATCAGCATTACAATCCCGTAACGGGTACAGTAAAAGACCTGACATATAAAATATCTAGCAAACACAAATTCACTACGCAATGCGATCAAGCTTCCAAACTCCAAACTCCAAATCACATTCATTTTTCTTGCATTTTTAATAAATTCAAAAAATATAACAACATCAATTACATATATACTTAAACCCCAATATAACTCATTTATAAAATTCACAAGTGTATTAAATTCAAAAATCACAATTAAAAGTCAAAAGTATCAAACACAACATCTACCAATTAGCAAAATATAGTTCAAATTCAATTAATATACAACTATAAAACCAGATAAATACTGAAAAAAATGGAAAAAAATAATTAAAAACGGGAAATTAAAATTACCGATTAGCTCCGACGAGATAAAGCAGAAACTAGGGAGATGAACCTGAAATTAAAGAGAAGAATGAATGAAAAAAGGGAGATATATAGAGTATATGTAAGTATATTTGAGTATGAAATTAGGGTTTAGAGATGTGCGGCGACTGACCTGTTGGGGGAAATGAAAAGAGGCGAGGCGTATGAAAGAAAATTAGGGTTTAGGGGGTCTCTTGTATTTATATGTACTGTAGGGGGATGGATACAATGTTGGGACGGAAATAGGGAAAATTGTTGAGGGTAAAATGGTCTTTTCAATGTTTTTCTTTTTCGGTTTTAGTTTCATTGATTCTCGAGAATTTACCTAGAAAATGAATTTTGAGATATTTTAGGGTGTCGGGTGAGTTGTTAAATTTAAATAGTACTAGCATAATAACCCGTGCGAGGAACGGGTCATTCTCTAGCGCTCATAAATATTTTTATTATTTTGGATGTAAATGTTAAATCAAAATTTTTTTGTTTTGTAATTAAATTTTATAGTCTTAATCAGGTAAGTCATGTAAGTTGAATGCAGAATTCAAGCAGGAAGAAACTGGAAGCTTATAATTGCAATTATTTGAGACATACATTACATCTATAGATCTTTTAATGAAAAGGGAAACGAATTGTAAAATGCAAAGTTCTAAACTATGGATGTAGAATACATAATATCTTTTCATATTGAAAAATATCTTTGTGGGGTAATTCAAGCTAATATTGAAAAAATTTCATATTTATACTTTGTATTCAAAATAAGCTGTAGTTTTTCGAGTATTTTTTCAAAAATTGGTCAAATTTTGATTTCAAATTTAATTGAAGTACACTGACTCTTTAGAGCATCTCCAATAGAGGCACCCCTAGGGGTGCCAAACATTGCCAACTCATCTAAAATATTAATATTTTAGTTTGTCTCTTATCCATGTCAAATTAGGCAACTTTTAACTCCAATAGGTAGCACCCTCTCAAGGTGCTTGCATGGTCCCCACATGACATCAAGAATAG
>PHNY01273103.1:928-11990 GCA_003724115.2 Anethum foeniculum | reverse complement strand
GACTCAGATTTTGCAGGTTGTAAGATTGATCGGAAAAGTACTTCAGGAAGTTGTCAATTTCTTGGAAGAAGATTGGTGTCCTGGCATAGCAAGAAGCAGCACTCAGTATCCACTTCAACTGAAGAAGCTGAATATATAGCTGCTGGAAACTATTGTGCTCAGATCTTGTGGATGAGGAACCAACTCCGAGACTATGGACTATTGATGTCAAAGATTCCCATATTATGTGACAACACAAGTGCCATAGCAATCTCAAACAATCCCGTTCAACACTCGAGAACAAAGCACATTGACAGGTATCATTTTATTAGAGAGCATGTCACAAATGATACCGTGGAATTACATTTTGTACCCACAAAGGAACAGATTGCAGACATCTTCATTGAACCACTTGATGAATCCACTTTCACAAAGCTAGTTAGTGAACTTGTGATGTTAAATCTTTCTAGTTAATCAACTAGAAGTCAATAACTACAATTTGTCCCTAATGAATTCAATTGTTGATTAATTTCAATATTTTTAGGACTCTTTTAATCATTTATCAATATTTAATTCTCGTAATTCAAATATTTATGCGCTTCTACTTAGTTGATAAATATTTACGCACGTAAATATTATTATTTTAATTTGAAACTGATTTATTTGAAGGAAATTATTATTATTACTTAATTTCTGAAAATTAAATTACAAGTAAAATAAGAAGCGGCATAATTTAATTCAATGAAATTGTGATATTATCAATTTAATGATAATTATTATAATTTCATGAATAAAATTGTGATTCATATATTAGTGAATGTTTAATTCATTCTTTATTTGAAGAATTCACTATATATTGAATAAATAGCAGCATAGCTGATTATTTAAAAGATAATCTATCAATAAGTATTGATATTTTATGTAAATAATGAACTGTGGTATTTTTATTATTCATGTAGAATTAATTAGAATTTTATCATAAATCAATTGTGAAATAAAATTCTTTCAATTCGAATGAGTAGTAAAAATACAAGAGTATGTTTTGGTCAAGTACCAAAAGGCGACAAGATATATGTCGCGTCTTGCATCAAACTTAGAATTTTTTTTCTAAGTTAGAGGCAAGATGCGACAACATATTGTCCATGTCGCCTCATGGAAATTGACTTGGAATTTTTCTAAGTGGGAACTCAAAAGGCGACAAGTCCAAGAGGCGACGCAAGCGTAGACTCAGCTGTTGTCGCGCCTTGAGTCCTTGGATGCTGTCGCGCCTTGGACTATTGGCTGGCAGGCTGGTGTCGCGTCTTGCCCATGTCGCGCCTTGGACTTGCAAGAAAATTTCCATTGTTTCTAACTTGTGTATAAAAAGCCGTGGCCTCTCATTTTTTTTACTCAGCATATATACACAGCGATATACACACTCATCGCCTCTTGGTAGAAAATAATTTTTCACTGATTCAAATACCTAATGAACCTCTGTCAAAATTTTACCAGCATCTTGTTTTGTGAAGCCCATTATCATACCATTCTTTTGATATAAACACTACAAGAAACAGGGTCATTAGCTACTGACTAGTAGCGACCGCAGTTGGTGGCAAATAACTATCAGCGACCAAATCCAGTCGCTATCCAAAGTCACAGAAGAACTGGTCGCTAAAGTGCATATTAGCGACGTCTTTTTGCAACTGCACTTGCAGCTACGGATAACAGTGACAGCGCGTCGCAAATCTGAGTCAGAAACGTCTGACAATTTGTCCACGTGTCCGCGACCGGCCTAGTGACCGTTTTCCGACGCTAAATTAGCGACCAATGTGGCGACCGATTTCTGTCGCTAATTTTGCTACAGCTTTTAGCTACCATATGTCGTCGCTAAAGGTTACGACGGGTTTTAGCGACTAACTGCTGTAGCTAAATTATATTATTATCAGCGATGACTTTTAGCGGCCAGATGCAGTAGCTAGCTGTAGTGTATAATATCAGCTACTGCTTTCGGTAGCTAATTTTCAGATTTTATCAAAAATTATTCACCTGTTTCCCTTGCTCTCCCACATACATCATTCACAAACACTACAAACATTTACTTTGTCCCAACATATTCAGAACAATATAGACAATTTTGCTCAAATCCAGATAATCAACTTGAATAAAAATTCAAATGTAAAAGTAAACATCATCTAAGAAAAGTAAAGAAACCATCATATTTTCGAATTTCATCCAAAGTTAACATCATCTAAGAAAAATAAAGAAACCATCATACACAACAGTCTAGAAACATAAATTCAACCATGACACACCAAGCTCCGCCAAACTCGTCATCCTGATCATCATGACGTGATCCCTATACAAATAAATAAACAAGTTAAACATGTAATGTATATATTATGTAAAAGAAGTTACTCCGACAGAAATTTAATTAGCTTTACTAAACAATGTACCTCAGTCTCGTCCTCAAGACGTGCTGCTGCTACTACGTCCACTGCACGAGCTAATGCCTTAGGATCAATAGCTCCCAAATGCCCGCCTAGTATAAGAAGAAGCTCTTGATTTTGGCATATTGCTTTCACAAATCAGCCGCACTATGAGTAGACGGATGACTCGATGACTATGATGACTGAGTGCTACCTGAGCCACTGAATGAGCTACTAAACTGTCCTTGTCCTTTGGCATAATTCTTTTTCACAACGGAAGCTGTCTCCCACAACTCTTGATCGAAAAACGGACACTTGGTGCCCTCAGGATAACAATCATCAAGCAAGTGACGATAATTATTCTGTTATCACATTTAAAACAATTGTTAAAAATAATTTGGTATACTCTAACAAGTGATGTTAAAATTAATGAATGTGAATCTGGTAATGTTCTAAAAAGTGATGTTAATTTTAATGAAAAATATCAAATCTTTTAAACTGTATTACCGCTATATTAATAGCATAAGGCAGACCAGCACGAGTAGCGACATACACATCCACCCAGTCAATAATGAATAAACGCATGACACTATTTCAAGATTAAGAACATACTAAATATAATCCCATTATTACCCAGTAAAACATGTGCTATTCAATCCTATTTCATGATTACCCAGTAAACGATTATTACCAAGTAAACATATTCATCCCTGCTTCATTATAACAAACATATTCAAAGTATTTATGCGTACCCTAGCTGTGATATGTTGCAACAGTGAGATACTACCGCCCTTATAGGTACCTTTGGCCTTCCCACCACAGGTGCACCCGCGGATCTGTTAGTAGTGGCAATAGCACGCTTCTTCACCCAGTCATCTTCCCTCCATTTTTCACACATCTGAGTCCATATATCAGCGCTGCACCACCAGGGGCTATACTCATGCATGTACGACACTCCTTGACCTGGATAATCAATTTCAGCATTGATTATGGCTTTCCTGCGATCTTTTGAAAGATTATCTTTTATGCAAGTAGCACACTTCTGCTAAAATAGAGTAGAAATCACTGCACTATGCTCGTCTTCCAATCTGTAACGTTTCTGCATTGATATTACAGTGGGAATTAATTCCAAGTCAAATTTCATAAGCATTTTTATATCAGACTTAAAAATATGTAGTGGGCATGGTATCCACCATAAAACAAATCGAATTTTTCTTAGTTACATCAATACCATGATTGTGTACATGCATTTAGGGAGCATATTGTTTTCATGTATGTTAGAAGACTTATACTCTGCAGATTGTTTGATTATAAGTCTGGAGAAAAGGATGTCAAAAACTAATTTTGATATATAATTATATAAAAAAAATTCACAAACTATCAAAATAGGCAGGATTATATATTCAACATGGTTTTCCTACCACAATAGTTATCTGTTCATCAGAACCTGCTCATCTGAAATGTAAACCAGAGCGTGGAATGTAAACTATTTATACATATGCACGGTATGGACTGGATTTGTACGTTATTTTCCATAACATGAAATATGCAACTCTAAAGCTAAAAAAACAGTCATCGATTTGATTTTCTAATGCAGTTCAGTATGAACACACTACATAGATCTTAACTAGTCAAAAGAACCAAAAATTACTACCACAAAATTCGTTTGAATTGGGCCAAGTTAATAACAAAATGGACAAAAGCACCAGGAAAACCCACCTTTGGCTTCATCTACTGCTCTATTTCAAGTGAACATAAGAAATTACTTCAAACATCGTTATTTTATAATCATCAGGATTGTATATAATCCCTCATATTCAAGTGAACCCATAATCAAAAACACTGAGCCCTAATTTCTGTGAAATGGCAGTTGATTATCACTCTGAGACACCACATATTTTATAGGCTATAGTATACTTTTAAAAATAGATTAATTAAGTCTATGAAACTGCATCATTAAGATGCCTAATTTGTACTACTGATCATCGACCAGTGGCACTATAAAACTCTATTCTACCTGCTGTTGCTCTGCGTATGCTATTAAATGGAAGGTTGACATGCATCAAGGATCTAAATTTGTTGCATTTCCAGTTTATCAACGAGGAAGGGAAAAATATGAGAAAAAATTTATGTCAAGTTTAAGGAATTCAGGCTTCAATTTCTTCAAAACATTTCTGGTAGCAATATAAAGAAGTTTAAGCATTGCATGAGGATTTTAATAAAGAAAAAGGATATATAATAATATTTTAATTATTATTGTGTGAAGTACGGCCTAGTCAAACATAATTTTACATATGATGAAAGATAAACTATATACCACGTGTTCTCCGTTAAAATTTTAATATGTTATGATGGAGTTTATTTTACAGTTTAGTTTAGCAATTAAAATTATCGTCTTAAGCAACTTAATTTTTGTGGAAAAAGAAGCCCCACAATTTGCCTGCATTTTTGTACCCTTCTGTATGAAATTGCGCCATGCGTCCGATGACAAGGACTAGAAAATACAGGTAACAGAGGTTCGATAAGTTGATATGACCACTGGTTACTAGGTTGTGGTTGATAGTTTTATTATATGCTGCACACAGCTGTTCACAAGGAAAATTGCATTGTACAACAGATTTTAAAAAGTTGCATGACAGATTTTTTACAACAGAATAATGCATTTTAGGCTCAAAATGGCAAGTGCCTTTTTTCTTCTTGTAACAAAAAATACCTGGTACTTAAAAGTATAAAGGTTCCAAGTGTTGAATCAAGTGCAGCCATGAGTATTGCAATTACATCTAGCAAACATTTTCAAAAATTAACACCCTTTGAGAATCAGGAAACCTTATGTTGTACTGCAAACTCTAATAACAACTAACAATAAACAGAAGAGACCTCTCCTACTTGCAAAGACGGATCCAAAAACAACTGATATAGGCTATAGAAAAGGAACGCAGATAATATACACAAACACAAACATGTACTAAATCTGTACTACCTGAAGCGATCAATTCCAAAAGTTTTAATATTCACTATCTTACTAATATTTTTAATAGGCTGACAACCTGTACTAGTTACTTGTCATCATGCAAACCGACGCTTCTAACTATGCAGATTATTAAAATTCACTATTCTGTAGAGCTCATACATGGACTTATCTTGCTAAAAAAATTAATAGCAGACTATTGCTACTTAACAGCAGACCATGGCTAGTTTTACCTGAAATTCTGCCCACACAACATCCTTGTGGACGGCAGGTGTGCTAGCCCACGTAATCGTAGGAGTAGGCCAGTTTTGCAGGCACAACTGAGAGATGCACTTCACAATTTTATTATCTGTAAAATCACTATAGTATACAAAATTTTTACATTAAAGAAGTAGATATGTTATAATACTTAAAACAGAATCCAAAATGCATGTAGGAATAGATACATACTTGCTATTAGGACCAGGTCGGATGTGAATAAGAGTCCGCTCGTCCGGGTTAGTAGGAGCCTTTGGGATTTGATTGTGCCCCCTACCCATCCTTAGCTTTTTCAGGGCTGTGCCTTCAGAAGCCATCTATTTATATAAATATAAATATGAGACAAAAGATATAAGCAGGAAAGTAGTGAAAGATAGACCAACATAGGAACAGAAACCAACAAAGTTTGTTCAAAAACTGACTCCTGCACAATAGTCTACGTGACTCCCGTAAATTAATATTAAAAAAAATATATAAGAAAAAGAAAGAGCAAACAGGAATGAATAGAGTAAAACAAGTGCAGACTAAAAAATTAAAAAATAAAGAACAAACAGGACTATATATAGCAGAACAAATGTAGACTAAAAAAGTAAAAATGAAGAACAAACGGGAATAAATTAAATCAAACTTAAACATGAATTCGATTAAGTTGTCTGAATTAAAATATAAGAGTATTGCAGATTCAAAAAGAACCATAACATAGAAACGGCATAGAAATTAAACAGGAATTTAATTAACTTATATGAATGAAAATTTACAAGTAGCCAGGTGATATTTATAATGTTTAAGTGTTGGTGTCCGAGTCAGAATCATCTTCTCTTACAGATTCATAACCATTATCTTCCTCAGTGTCCGACTCGGTGTCAGTGTCGGTCAATAACTCTTCCTCTGTTGTTTCATTGTAATCTGACACAAGTATTAACTCAGGATCTACTTCATCTGGATCATCTCCTCCATCTAACTCGATCACTTCATTTTCGTCCACATTTATTACGGCTGATATATTAAGAATCTATTCTTGGTAAACCTCCCCATCAACTACTTCTTCACATCTGCGTGCAGGAGTATGAATAACAGCTTGGCAGTTTGCAGGAGGCATATCCCTTTCTCTACCAGGACTAGGAGTGTAGTAGACTTGCGTTGTTTGAGTTGGTAAAACAAATGGTTCGTTGGAGTAGCAGACCTATGGACATCAATATCGACAATTCCATGTCTATCAACACATCTCCCTTTTTTAGAATCGAACCAACGACACTTGAACAAGTTAATATGACCCCCATATGTGCCCTTGTATGAAAACTCTATGATTTCCTCCAACTCCCCATAAAAGGTATGACTAAGCTCATTGTAACAATCTCATTGGACGCACACTCCTAAGTTTGTTGTTCTTTTACCCTGCCCATATGCCTTTGTATGAAAATCATAACCATTTACTTTGTAACCATTACGAGTGACTTGGTCCTTGTCTGGTCCCATAGCTAGGACCTGTACATTCGCAGGAATTGTAGAGCCAACACACAAAGCCTACAAATATTCCATCTTATTACAACATTATAAATCAATAATTAACATAAGTATATCGATTCTGATCAAGAAATTGAATTTACTTTGTTCTTCATCCAAAGTGCAAATTCTTTATCATGACTAATTTCAATATCTTTATCAGTTATGCCAGGATTCTTCACTTTTAACTCATCATCGTACAATCTATGAAACATATATATTAATATATTACATATATTTTTGTTATACTATACGGATAATAATATATTAAAGTTTAATATTCTTATTTAAGTTAATTATAACATATTAATACACAAACGAGTTATACTTGTACCTCACATATTCGTCAATATCCTTGCAATTGAGAAGAATATAGGTATGTGCGGCATGTAATTCTTTCTTAGATAGGAATATACGCTTCCCTTTTCCATAAGCACATCCGGATAGACCAAATACAATAAGGCATCCATTTAGTTCAACATTTCCCCCATCATCATTTCTCGAGACTCGATTGGCCTTTGTCAAGACTTCATCCGGAAAATAGTCAAAGACAAAAGTAGATATCTCATTGAAACTGTAGGCTTCACAAACCGAACCTTCAACACAAGCTCTATTTTTCACCGCCCTCTTAAGCATTCCCATCAACCTCTCGAAAGGGTACATCCATCTATATTGAACCGGGCCCCCAACACAAGCTTCATAGGGAAGATGTATTGTCAAATGCTCCATAGAGTAAAAAAAACCAGGTGGGAAGATTTTTTCTAGTTTGCACGTGATCTCTATAATGTTCTTTTCAAGTGTACACATGTCCTTCTCATTTAAGGTTTATGAACATAATTCATTAAAGAAAAGACTAAGGTCTGTCACATCATCCCTTATTGGTTTATAAAGAAGGTCCCGAAATGCTATAGGCAGGAATCTTTCCAAGAACACATGACAGTCATGACTCTTCATCCCTATCAATTTCTTATGTGATTTCTTATCCTTCACACACCTACTAATGTTTGACGCATATCCATCCGGTAGTTTCAATGACCTAATCCATGTGCAAACTTCTTCAACCTGCTTTTTGGATAGTGTGTATCTTGCTTGCGATTTTAAATTCTTACCATTTACAGATGCATAAATTTCTAAAGTAGGATGCTTACAAATTTCTTTCATGTCTGCATGTGCCGCATCATTATCTTTTGTCTTTCCTGTAACATTCATTATAGTGTTAAACAAATTATCAAACACATTTTTCTCAACATGCATCACATCTAGATTATGTCAAATTAAATTTGTAGACCTATAAGGCAATTCCCAAAAGATGCTTTTCCGAACCCAATTATGAGATTCTCCAAACCCATTGATTTTTTTTATCATTCTTACCAAATGGGATGTCTGGCAGTTTCATCACACGGGCTCGCATCTCCATTCCTGATAATCATGGTGCAGTGATATCATTGTCCACTTTCCCTTTCATGAAGTTTTCTATATTTTTCCGAAAAGGGTGATCTACGGGCAAGAACCTTCTATGACAGTCAAACCAGCAAGGCTTTCGACCTTTTGGTAGGGTGAAAGACTATGTGTGTTCCACACAATATGGACAAGCCAACTTCCCGTGTGTGCTCCACGCAGTAACATACCATAAGCGGGGAAGTCACTAATTGTCCACATAAGCGCTGCCCTAAGGTTAAAATTTGTTTTTGTTGCAACATCCCAAGTCCGTACTCCATCTTCCCATAGTACCTTCAACTCGTCTATAAGAGGTCTCAAGTAAACATCTAAGTTCTTTCCTGGACTTTTAGGACCGGGAATCATAAGTGAAAGAAACAAGTATGGCTGTTTCATACACATCCAAGGAGGTAAGTTGTACGGAGTAACGATCACAGGCCAACATGAATACGGAACAGCTGAGTGGCCAAATGGGTTGAAACCATCAGTGGACAATCCAAGCCTCACATTTCTAGGCTCCAACGCAAACTCAGGATGCGCTAAGTTGAAATCTTTCCAAGCCTTCCCATCTACAGGATGATTTAATCTCCATCTTTAGCTGGAGATTTTGCATGCCAACTCATATGTTCAGTTGTTCTCGAAGACATGTACAATCTTTTTAGCTGATCCGTTAATGGAAAATACCTTAGAATCTTAAATGGTATGGTTGAGTTTGTTGTAGTCACCCCTTCTTTATTAGGTCTAAACCGATCATGACCACAGATCGTGCACCTTGTCATGTTTTCATTTTCCTTATAAAATAACATGCAATCGTTAAGACAAGCATCGATCTTTTGGTATCCAAGACCTAGCTTTTTAACCATCTTCTTGCAATAGTAATAATTATCAGGTAATTTCTCACTATTCGGCAACATACTCTTAATGGCCTTCAAGAGAGACTCAAAACACTCATGACTCATGTTATGATCAGCCTTTATGTTAAGTAAAGTAGCCACTGCAGACAATTTTCTCTGTTTGGTACAACCACCACACAATGGCTCACTACCATCATCTAATAACTTAAAGAAGTCTTTGGCGTCAAAATTCATAGGTTGCTCCCTGGATTGTTCCCAATCAAAATCTGGCCCTACAATATCGTGAACCATTTCATTCATACGATGACTACTACTATTGCCCGGATGGTTTACTAAAAAGTCACCATCTTTTCTCTGTCCATGCGCCCACCAACATTCTTCATAATTTCTCATGAACCCATTAACAAGTAAATGGTAATTTACAATGTCTCTGTCCAGATAATTATTATTCTTACATTTCCAACATGGACATCGTATTCATATTAACAATCTTTAACTACCTGAACTAATAATACTAGTATGCGCAAGAAAGCTTGACCTGAGGAACCACGTGCGAGATGCATATGTTTACTGTTTAGTTGTTTACATCACTATATCTGAAATTTGCAGTAATATGAGAAAAGTATATATTGACATTTGAAACATATGAAAAAGTCTAAACAGCACAATTGCAAAATTTGAAGTCACATAATTCTACTTATATTGAACTTTGATAGCCATCAGATAGGAACTTGAAAATAAGTTGAATTGACTTTTAACTTTTAAGTGTCACAGTAAGCCATCTTTATTAAAGCATAGAATTATATTAAAACATGGTAAATTGTAGCAGAAAATGACATCAATTCTCATGGTTCGCTGGAACATCTATGGAAGGTAAAAAAGAATTTACATCTCAGTCAATCAAGCGAGACTTCTTAGACAGAGCATAATCATCAGCTTCATCATCTAATTGAGAGTACCCACTAACTTATAGATACAGAGATACCCAAGTACAAAGATTCATTAACTCATAAACCCCAAACAATTTATACACACACATATATACATACATACACAAGTATATAGATATGAACCCTAATAAAGACAAGAATACATTACACATACACATATATACACAAGAAACAACTATTAATCTATACAAGCGAACAGGTTTGAGCATCGATGATTACTTGATGATTCTTGACAACGACGATTGGAATTGACCACGGTAAATGTGACAGCCCCAAATTCGGGGTCTGGATTTGGTGTCACCAAATAACTTTAAATAATATAAACCTGTATATTAACACAAATATACAGATGACCCCTCAATCCTGGATCGATTACAGGTTATGGTATAAAACAAGAATCTGAAACATCTAAACTTTTATGACAACTAACTCAAACCTCATTACCTCTTTGCCAACTTCCTTCTCTTTCTAATCTGAGACATCCAACTACCGGATACTGGGACCTCTCTATAGCGTTTCTTATTGCGAGCTATCTAGACATATCCTCAGGTATCACTGAAAGGATAAGAAAAAAATAATAAAGCAAGAGTGAGCCAAGAATGCCCAGCAAGTACTATATTTCGGTTTCCAGGTATCAACAATAACAAAGTATAATTGCCAAAAAGAAATCCCTGAAAACAAGTTTGAATATTTTTATCAATGTCTCTA
>PHNY01273090.1:1425-14648 GCA_003724115.2 Anethum foeniculum | reverse complement strand
ACAAAGTAGAGGAGTTCAGATTTATAAAAACAAACATATCCTAATTTATAAAGGATATTCTTTCGAATTTATAAACAAGATTCCCTCTAATATCGTGTCAGTCTATTTTTTTTAAAAAATAATATTTTTTTAGACAACCAAATTTATAGAAAAACGAAATTTGAATGTATATTATCTTCTAACTTTTAAAAGAAGATAATAACTATTCAAAAATTAAATAATTGTCAAATATGTGAATTACGATAAATTAAAATAATGATAAGATTAATTAAATAATCTTTGAAATTATATAAATAATTTTTTATAATATATTGGATGATTAAATCTATTTAGTATGTTATCGATGTAAGATACGAGAAACAACGAGAAAGCAATAAGAAAACAACTTACGAGGGAGAAATGTATTTAATGAAAGAGCGTCATATAAAGATAATCACATTAGGGATAATCATATTAATTGTTGGGACTCAGTTATCATGTTAGTGAATATATTTATGTTCAAATTCGAATTTGAAAAAATGAATAATAAGTAAATAAGATAATTTTAAAATGAGAAAATGTAAAACAGTCCGCTATCTGTATTTATATTTATTATTTAGACCAGAAATAAAGTCAATAACGATAGACTACATAAAACTTTAATCCTTAAGATAAGTTGAAAATAGTGTTGTATATTTTATTTTAACATGCTAATAGTACTTGATTTTCAGAAATACGTGGTTCAATCAAATTTGATCTAATTTTGAACTTCTTTGTTATTTTATACGGAAAAGTAACATTATCCACTATAAAAATATTTAAATTTTTTATATTTTATGGAAATGATTATTTTTTATTTGTTTAATGATCAATTTTACGATGTATTAATTTAAATAATGTATGAAATATTACAAATATTTATTCATAAATTTTATTATAAAATTATTTCATGAAATATTTAGAAAAAAATATTATAACGCTGCCGCGAAGCGCGGCTTTATGGACTAGTTAATTATAAAAAAAAAGATTAGGTTGTGCTCAGAGTTTTGTTAACGAGAAAAAAGATAATAAATTAGGTTGTGATTTTACTCTCAAATGACGCTCTCGTATTTTCTCAGGAGAGAAGATAATAAATTTGAAAAAGAAAAAATTTAGCAATCCTTTTTTCTTAACTTTTTTTTTTTCTAAAAATGGGTTAATTAGGAGATAAGCTTTTCTTTTCTTTGCCATAAAATTCTGAGTACAAGGTAGAAATTTAAAAAATATCAATTTTTTCTTTAACCAAAAATAATTAAAAATACTTGTTATAATATGCATAAGAGATATCTTATCCAAATATTTGGTCATGTACTACCAATATAATATGGATCATTAGATCTTGAATTAAATAGATGGTAGCCGTTGGATCTAAAATAAGAGACTATTCTATTTTCATAATATAAATCAAAACTATGTACGTCTTCTAAATTGAATAGATTAGTTAGTATGTATTATAAATTGAATAGATTATGTATCCTAAATTGAATAGAATACATAAAATAAAAATTTGTAACTGTTTTTTTTCTTCAATTTCTCAAAAATTTTATGTAAATAATACTTTTAAATTATCATTGAATTAAAGAATATTTTGTGAGTTTCGTGTGGTTTGTAAAATTGTCAAAATCTGATTTCTAGAACTCAAGATAGAATCGAAATAAATCAAATGAAACACGATAAATATTTTTAGGTTCAAATATCTTTATTAACATATTTAAACTTATTATTTATAACTTCAAAATTTTATTAATAACATATTTAATATCTACTCATAATGTATTATTCAACTTTAATGATAAATTAATATATAATATTTACATTAGTAGATTTAAATACATTATATAAAATTTTATATTTTATTTATTAGTTTCAAATATATTAACAAACACTTTGATTAAGAGTTTAGGGAGAATTTTGAGATTAATCTAGCAAAAAAGTACATTTAATGTATGAAGTTTTGATGAAGGCGAAAATAAATTCTTAGTATCTCAGCTAAATTATCAATGTTCACATGATTCTTTATATGGTTCGTGTTATTACGATTTCTATAAAATATTACAATGTTCCGTACAACCGTGCATTGCACGGGCAATAAGGTAGTATTTACAATTTGCACAATTAAGACATGAAATAATAAATTTACAGTAATCCTCAAATTATAAATTAATAGGTCCTCTAAATTTAACATACAAATATGAAAAGTAAGATGGAAAATTAAAATTCGTAAATTCTAATTACTTATCAGATTTGAAAATATATTATTTTTGTTAAAAAAAATAAAAAAGAAATCACAATTTGTAGATCTAAAATTACTGTATGTATAGTGTACACTGAACAGTAAACATACATACAGCTTTTAGGTCTTCTCCCTTGTCATTTCTTCCCAAAATCAAGAACCCGTATGAAAACCCCAAAATCTAACCACACCCCTCTTCACTAAACTCTTCAAGATCCAAACTTTCTCAATCTTTTTTAAAACCCCATCATCATGGTGTCCAAATCAGAAACCCCAAACGGCGTCGTCAAGCCAGATCTAACCCCACCAGTCACCACACTCCTGTCATCAATCTTGTCACTCAAAACTCTCAAGCTCAAAACTAAGCAAAAAGAGCTGTTGATCCGGGTATCAATCCTCTGTCTTGTCTACATTTTAGCTTTTATTACAAGATTGTTTAGCGTGCTTCGTTATGAATCTATGATCCATGAATTTGACCCGTATTTCAATTATAGAACTACTCTTTATTTGACTGAAAAGGGCTTTTATGACTTTTGGAATTGGTTTGATTCTGAGAGTTGGTACCCACTTGGTAGGATTATTGGTGGGACTCTTTATCCTGGTCTTATGGTTACTGCTGCTTTAATTTATTGGGTTTTGAGGTTCTTGAGTTTTGCGGTTCACATTCGTGAGGTTTGTGTGTTGACTGCCCCGTTTTTCGCATCGAATACGACTTTGGTTGCGTATTTTTTTGGGAAGGAGTTGTGGGATTCGGGAGCTGGGTTGGTGGCTGCAGCTTTGATTGCAATTTGCCCGGGGTATATTTCGAGGTCGGTGGCGGGGTCTTATGATAATGAGGCCGTGGCGATATTTGCGTTGTTGACTACGTTTTATTTGTTTGTTAAGGCTGTGAAATTGGGATCATTGGCTTGGGGTTTGGCTTCGGCATTTGGGTACTTTTATATGGTTTCGGCTTGGGGTGGATATGTGTTTATTATTAATTTGATTCCGCTGTATGTGTTGGTTTTGTTGATTACTGGGAGGTATTCGATGAGATTGTACGTTGCGTATAATAGTATGTATATCTTGGGGATGCTGCTTGCGATGCAGATTCGGTTTGTTGGATTTCAGCACGTGCAATCAGGGGAACATATGGCTGCAATGGGAGTGTTCTTCTTGATGCAGGTATTGACAACTCAATCTGTAAATCTGTGAGATGATTGTTGTATTAATGACAATACATTAAGCTAATCATTATTTTGAAGGTACTTAGTTGTAGTAATATAACAATGACAGAAAATGATAAAAATAGGATCTTTTTAAAAAACAATCTTATTTATTGTTCAAAGATTCGAATATCCTCGTATGAATTTTGTCGAGGGGATAGATTAGGCTTTATTATTTTGTTAAAAGGGTTTAAATGAATACATTGCCATAATTGCATATTAAAGAAATTAAGAAAAAGTAATGTTTCGATTTGATTGTTCAAATTTGTTAAGGAATGAATTTACTTTTATATGATGGACAGTTCACCTCTAGGTCTTTTTTACTGAACTCACACGGGGTTTTGTGAGTGATGTACCTCTAATTTTCCTTCCTCCGGATGTTGTTCTGCTGGTGTTATTGGAAGTAAATTGTTAATTATGTTGTGTCCTGTGTTTTTCTATATATTTTACATTTTGTTTGAATTTTCTGGTGTATAAAATTTTTGTATATATCATACTGACTTGTGCTGATGATTCAGGTCTTTTACTTCTTAGATTGGGTTAAGCATCAACTCAATGATATAAAGCTGTTTCAAGCCTTTTTGAGGATAACTGTAACATGCGCAGTTGGTGTAGGTGCTGTGGCTTTGGGAGTTGGCACTGCATCTGGGTACATCTCCCCTTGGACGGGGCGATTTTACTCCCTACTGGATCCAACTTATGCTAAAGATCACATCCCCATAATTGCATCTGTATCCGAGCATCAACCAACGGCATGGTCATCTTTCATGTTTGACTTTCACATCTTGCTTTTCCTTTTCCCCGCGGGTCTCTATTTCTGCTTCAAGCGATTGTCAGATGCCACCATATTTATTGTGATGTATGGTCTCACAAGCATGTATTTTGCTGGAGTCATGGTTCGGTTGATTTTAGTTGCGACACCTGCAGTATGCCTTATTAGTGCTATCGCAGTCTCAGCCACAATCAAAAATTTAACTCAGCTGTTAAGGGCAAAAAACAAGGTTGCCCTCTCTGCTTCTGGCAAAGGTTCAACTGGTACAAAGGCTTCTTCTAAGGTAGGGTTATTAGCCTAATTATAAGGTCTTGTTCATTTGTTTATTTACTTGAGTTGCATATTGGTTAAGGCTTTACCATGCATTACCAGTTACCACATGAATGTAATATAATTCCTATTGCCACTTGCAAGTAGCCTAATGTGAAGATTGCAGACTTATATGATGTCTTCATATTTTGGTGTAAAGTGAAACATGATTGCTATTGGCTCTATTGCACATATCTGCAAACAAGTGAGGTTGAATGTTACTCCCTCCGTCCCACCCATTTGTTTACATTTCAGTGAGAGTGTCATTTTTATTCAGAAAAGAAATTTTGAAAATATGTTATATAAGTATACTTTATATGCACCTTAAAATGTGTGCCGGACACTCACAGAAATGTAAACAAATGGCCGGGACTGAGGGAGTACAAGAAGTTTCATAGCACTGGAATGTTTGAGTTATATATTTTTTAAAAAGTTGTGGCATAAAGTATTTTATGACTTGGAAGCAAAAGTACTTCTTTGCTTCTAAAATAATATCTATGTGGATAATTCTATATATTATTATATATATTTTTAATGTATAAAAAGCTACAAAATATTGAAAAATTACTCTAAATCTTCTTTGTCTGCATGCATGATTATTACTTGAGTGAAGTGATGTATCCAAATGTTACAAAATATCATGCACATAATAGGTAGCCTTTGTACCTGTATGGATTGATATTGTCTGGATAAAGAAATATGTAAACTACAGTTAATTCAGGAAAACCTACGTTATAAAAGAAAATCCACTGAGCATCTAACTTGATAATAAAAAAAATTAATCCTTAGCATGAATGCCATTTCAACTGTCTGCTCGTTTGAAGTTTCCAATTTGCAATTCATTATTAGTAATTGATAGGTGATATGACTGGTTTGGTATGTTGCTAATCACCTCTGTTTTTATATTTAGTTTTTCAAACTCTATCAGATGATGTGCCATCTACCCGGTTCTTTGTGAGAGGAATATTTATCTACATTTATTTGAATGAACAGGGTTTGGGCGATCAATCACTACCTTTCCAGAAGAATGGGGCTATAGCATTGCTTGTGGGAGCCTTTTACTTGCTTAGTAGATATGCTACGCACTGTACTTGGGTCACATCAGAGGCATATTCATCTCCGTCCATTGTCTTGGCTGCAAGGGGTCACCATGGCCAAAGGGTCATTTTTGACGATTATCGTGAAGCATACTTTTGGTTGCGGCAGAATACTCCTCAGGATGCCAAGGTGATGTCGTGGTGGGATTATGGATATCAGATCACTGCCATGGGAAACAGAACTGTGATTGTGGATAATAACACCTGGAATAATACCCACATAGCTACAGTTGGGCGTGCAATGTCTTCGTATGAGGATGAAGCATATGAGATCATGAGATCACTGGATGTTGATTATGTGTTGGTTGTTTTTGGAGGTGTTACTGGTTATTCCTCTGATGATATCAACAAGTTAGTAGTTTACACTTTTCATTGAACTGGTTATTTATGAATTGTGCTTGCTTGGTTTAAGGTGGGATTCTTGTAGTCGTAGTGCTTGTTGATCTTGTTTAAATGTCAAATATGATCGCGTTTTCTTTTTCGTACTACACCCTGCAGAAAATAATGTGTCTTGTCTATCTTCCAATGATACATGTATCCTGACTAACTTTAACGTAATATAACTGTGCTAGATTTTTGTGGATGGTGAGAATTGGAGGGGGTGTCTTCCCTGTCATCAAGGAACCTGATTATCTTGTTAATGGCGAGTATCGAGTTGACAAAGGTGCAGCTCCAAAGATGTTGAATTGTCTGATGTAAGTCATCTAGAATTGCATGGCTTATAATTTTTGTGCCACTGTACCGGGTTTTCTTATTATAATACATTATCTATTTCTCGAATTGTTACAATCAATGTGCACTATTTGTTGTTTCGTTTCTATTCTAATGCAAACTTTATTTATGGACTATAGTTAAGTACCTAGGTAAAATTTTGTATCCTTCTGTTTGTCTCTCTTTTGTGCATCTCTTTATAATACCTCAGGTTTCTCACATTCTATGATTTGAATAGAATTCTCATTGTGGTGTCAAAAATGCTTGATTAGGTACAAACTATGCTACTATCGGTTTGGAGAGTTGACAACAGAATATGGCAAACCTCCTGGGTAAGTTTATGTATTTGACTCAAATTAATCAAGAATCTAGTTCAAATGTGGTACACTTCACTTTAATTTCTCTTTCTCGTGTTATCATTGGCATTTGGCAATTTTGTCCAACTTTACACGGTTGCTATGTTTTTATCATTGCAGGTATGACAGAGCCAGAGGAGTTGAAATTGGAAATAAAGATGTAAAACTCGAGCACTTAGAAGAGGCATTCACGACATCTAACTGGATAGTCAGAATTTACAAAGTTAAACCACCGAACAACCGGTGGTAATGAATAGCTTGCCCTCTATGTGCCGAATAGGAAAGGAATTTTTAGGTAAATTATGAGTAGAGTTTTTTTTAGAAATATAGAGAGAACTGCATTTTACTAAGTTTCTGTGTGTAACATCTGTGGGGTCCTCTTCGTATCTTCTCTTAGAATTGATGATAGTGCCCCCTTTGCTTTGTCAGTCGTCCTTCCCCGAATGTTACAGCTAAGTAGTTGCATTGGTTTGTCGTCTGTTTTTAACAATATACTTTACAATATTAAGAAGAATTCTGAATTTACGTGTACTGTTTTAGAGCTAATAGTTTAATTTTTAATCCGATAATATCCCATTCTAGTCCCATCCTATGTCCTGGTTATCCTGACACCATTGATTGCCTGCCGGACTGCCTCTGTGGGTGGCCATTGTTGCAAAAACTATACAAGGCCCCTTGATCGTAAACTCCTAATATGATTATACTTCATTGTTTTTGTTATTTTGCATGTATTACACATTATATGGGACGTGTACATATCATTGTCTAAAAGTTCCTTCTTGGACATACTAAGACAGTTGATAAATCCCTGGTTACATATGTGGAGTACACATCTCAACATAGCCATAAGTTGGATCAGATCGACTTGGTAAAATGGGAAGATCCCTACAAGTTGTAGGCTACAGATTTCCATGTTTAATAAGAGGAATAACCGCTACTACACAGATTGGTATATGAGATTTTTACGTTTTTAGTTGATCATTGCTGTGCTTAAAATTTCCCTGTTAATCTAATATATGAAAGATTATTTTATAACAAGATCCGATCTAGGTGGGATTTATACCGAATCAAAGTAGCAGTAGAACTTTCCAGCAATTGATCAATTAATTGGAAAATCTTGGAACGATGGCTGAGTTCTGATTAGTGAGTTGGTTGGATTCTAGCCGTTTGCTCACAATAGTGGTCTGAAGAGGCGCTTGTTGCATGATATCAGAAACAACAATATTATCTATTAGGTGTTTGGTTGGATGAGTGAATATTGATGTTGGAATGAGATTGTCTTTAAGTACAGACTTACCACAATGACTAGAGCTAAAAATTTATAAGTCTTGCAAGCTCACATGCACGATTGATTAGTGTGGTAATTAGGACCTTTCCAAATTGTAATATCAGTAATTTCAAAAACTTTATTTCTTATGTCAATATTGAAAATTTGAAATCATATGATATAAATAAACTAGCCATCCGAAGATATTCAGTATATCCAATACAAATAAACTTGCTAACCAAATGGTATATCCCATTTTCCCGTTTCAGCTTATGACAGAGTAAGATTTACGCAGCCTTACCGTACTTTGAAAAATGAAGAGGTTGTTTTCAGAAACCCAGCTAATATAATAATTTCAAACAAATAAAAATTTCACCAAATTAAAGTAGTGGTTTGAAACAGATCTTTCACATGAGACTTTCCTAAATTTATATGCATTTTCCTCGTTAATGAGACTTGAATACCCAAAATTTGAAGTAGGTACATATATTCTGGTTGAATTTTTAGTAAATTTCAAGTATATTTTATTATTAAAAACGAACATTTTCTAGTTAATGCATAACAAAAATAATTAGCGATTATTATCAAGACTCGCATTTTTAAACATAAAAAATGATTGACGACTTGACGTATAGTATCTTGTTAAAAACGGAATAGTATATGCATATGTTAAATATTTGTCGGAAAAAAATGAAATGAACTTTTGAATTAAAGAGAAAAAAATTATTGGCCTATGTTATCTTGTTAAAAACGAAGTGGTATTTTACATGTTAAAAATTTGCCAGGAAAAATATGATTCAGAAAAGTCCATGCCTAAAGATTTTGTTGCAACATTTCCTGATCCGCATCAGCAGCTGCCTTGTGCACCTGAGATTTTGTAGTCATCGACCTTCTAATATAGTGATGTCATTAGCATCACTTTCAACAATATTTCCTTCAGTAAAGAAACCAGGTTGTGAAGGCATGGGCAACTCTCCTGTGCTACCAAGCATTAGAACCACAGCTGCCATGTTTGGCCTTTCTTCCCGAGATTGTTGCACACATAAGAGAGCGATATGGATTGTGCGTATCATTTCAAGCGTATACTGAGACTCTTGCCTTGTGTTCTGATGCACCAGTTCCAGTGACCTGCCTTCTCTATGTAGTCTCCATGCCTAAAAAATATTCATTGATTGTTATGCTTATGCACGTAGGATGGTACCAATGAA
This sequence comes from Anethum foeniculum, assembly GCA_003724115.2. Classification (NCBI taxonomy): domain Eukaryota; kingdom Viridiplantae; phylum Streptophyta; class Magnoliopsida; order Apiales; family Apiaceae; genus Anethum; species Anethum foeniculum. The sequence continues at coordinate 5,472 of PHNY01273090.1, read as the reverse complement.
AATTATTAGCAGGACATTACTTACATGTCCGGATAGATATTGGAGGTTGTCACCATGAATGAATTCTCTGTTTCTTTTTCCACACACAATTTCCAGTGCTAGAACTCCGAAGCTAAATACATCTGATTTTACAGAAAGTATTCCATCCATCGCATACTCAGGGGGCATGTAGCCGCTGCAGCACAGTATTGCCCGTGTTTTACAAACTTTTGAACCAGACAAGGTGTGTGTGATTGCAATTGTTAAACTGTATGCAATTTTTCTTACAATGTTCCAGCGAGTTGGTTTGTGCTTGCTGTGGTCTCATTTTCCCTGAAACTTCTTGCAGTGCCAAAGTCGGAGATTTTTGAATCCATGTTAACATCTAGCAAAATATTGCTAGCTTTGAGATCTCTGTGGACAATTCTAAGCCGTGAATCTTGATGAAGATATAGAAGACCCCGAGCAATTCCATCAATAATGTGGAAACGTTTAGGCCAGTCCAGTAAATTGTTGCGAAATTCATCTGTCGAAATGATGATTTGTTATAGGATTTTACATATGTTGTGCAGATGGTGCATAAGATTAAGTTAAATTTTGGTACAGCCATACTAAATATATGCCAGTCCAAGCTTTTGTTAGGCATGTATTCGTAAATCAACATCTTCTTTTCCTCATCGGTGCAGTATCCAAGAAGCCTAACAAGATTTCGATGTTGAAGTTTAGCAATAAATTTTACTTCGTTCATGAACTCATTAGTTCCTTGTCTAGAAGTTTCTGAGAGGCACATGACAGCTACTTCTTGTCCGTCTTCCAATATACCCTTGGATTACAATACATGATGTTTTATTAACGTATTCACTTGAACTTGAAGAATGCATGTTGAAGTGATGCTTAGGATAGAATATAATTATATGATTACCTTAAAAACTGGTCCGAATCCACCTTGTCCAATCTTATTATTGTTTGCAAAATTGTTAGTTGCATGAAGCAATGTGGATAAGCTAAAGTATGGCAGATCTAGATCTTCTTTCTGGCTCTTATTGCTGTGTTCTTTTGAATTGCTTCTAAGAATATCTAGTAACAGACTTTATATGTTAGAAGATGCATAAATATTTGGAGAACTTGTCAAGGATATATGGAATTAATTTACCTTTTGATCTCTTCAGCCTTAATTTCTTCTTCTTTTTCCATATACAAAATGCCAAAGGTAAACCGAGTAAACAAACTCCTCCCAAAACTGATAAGATAATTATAAGTGTAGCTCCAGTTTTTGCCTTGTCTATACGGAAATCAAACAAAGTAACCATAAGCACGGAGAAAGTTTACAGATGAATTTAAAATACTCTTATTTCAATAAATAGTTACCTGAATCCGAGAAGGCCACCCTTATGAATAAATCTACACCTCCTTCAGATACTTCTCTGATGTCCTTCAGGTCCCCAAACCACTGTAAACATCCACTTTCACCATTTGAAATATTCAAACTAGCATAAGCCATGCAAGAGCAGTTTCTCAAGCATGCTTTTTTACATTCCTTAAGATTTATTCTCTCGTCAATCCAGGTGGAAAGTGTATCTGGTTCCTTGATATGAGAATACTTGTGAAATCCATCTCCCTTTTGGCAATCAAGCGGTTTCTTCCTTGTACACCCATCACCCCAATCTCCCTTGGTCCAAGCATCAACGTCTTTTGGAACAAACTTCTCCAAACATCCGCACACAGGTCCATTATTAATATTGCAGTCACCGTAAGCCCCACAAATGTTATAATTATCGCAATTATCAGATGGTACCTCATACAAAATGCTCCATTTTTGTGCTTGCTGAAGCCATGTCCAACGCTGCCCTTTGCCGCTCTGATTTATTATCAACCTCGATACTGAGCTATTGATCTGCTCAAACATGTAGTACACCTCCTCCTTACTAATAACCACTTTGTGGGTGTACATTGTGTTACCAGTAGACTTTGGCCTGCCACTAAATCGAAGACCATTCCAAGCTCCAGTTTGAAACGTCAAATTTTGACCTTTCATTATAACATTGTGTGGGTATCCAGTAGGATCCAACCTATATGTATATTCTCCTTGAGCTGGATCATCACTATTCTTCCAACAAGACAGATACCATTCTTGACCTGTCACAAAATTCTTTCCAAGTTTCATTCCGGAAAATAGTGTATCAGTTGGATGATCAAAACTCTGCCATAAGAAATTAACAGGGTTATCGTCATTTTCCTCTCTAATAACAAAATTCCCATTTTCGCGAAGCTCTGCTACTGGATTTTGAACAGAAAAAGATGTATTGGAAGACCATATTGGAGTGAGATCACTTGTATTTCTGAAAAGATTGAGAATTCCCGAAGTAGTGAGCTTTAGTAAACCCGAGGTACTATTGATAGGGATCTCTCTATTAGCAACCCATACCACAGTTGATGATGAGATACGATACCACATTCCCAAATATCGGCTTTTGGAATTCCCTGGGCTAAAGAATCCCAGCTCAAAAGTTCCATCAGAAGAAATAATAGCGTCTCCATCCTTGATAGACTGATTTACAGTTATGGTGGAAACTGCAGTAGAGAGTGCAAGTACAGAAGAAATAACAAGAATGGTTGTAAAAAAGGAAGTTGATATCATCACCATATCTCTACTCTTAAATTATGCATACAACTTTTTCCATATAAATTGGACTCTTTGATGTAACATGGGTTCTTTTATATTACTATTTTGACAGCAATCCTCGTAATAATATAATGCATTGTAATATGACAACTTAAATTTACAGCAGGAAATTTCTAATGGGAAAAGACTCATGACATCTACAAGACCATCAAAGGGTCGTATTCAGTTCACGGAATCAGAAGGGTACAGAGAAGATTTTGTTTTTTCAGAATACAGCATCATTTGTCCAAACACAAAGACATTTTATTAAAATTATGAATTTCTAAATGGCATCTACAGAGACCATCACATAGAGTACATCTTCTATCTCTTAAAAATATTAAAGATATGCTAATTGAATTATTTTTCATCTTAAGCAGCTACTCGGAAATTTCAAGTCATCAGCAAAAACTATGTCTTGAAAGTGTCTAGTGCCAAACAAATTCTATTAAATGTATCTATAATTTTCCATATAGAAGGAACACTTGGAACATCAGGGAATATTCTTGAAACATCATAATCGTGATTAATAATGTGATGGATTGAACAGGTCCAATTCTAAATTGTCTTTCTGGTTATTTCCAAAGTCATTCCTTTCTGCCAATAAACTGAATTATGAACTTTCCTATCAAGTGAACACTCTTAACGTACGCTACTAGAATAACAAATCTTAGCCATGTGTGAATATATGAGCATCCTAGTATTCTTTATCAACTACAAACTTCAAAGAAATTCTTCGAAATAAAATTATTTGATTTTGCTTTGCTTTGTTATTTTCTTACAAACAAAAAACTTACTATTTGTACTTCAATGGACAACACAAACCAATCATTCTTGCTTACCTATTGGAAAATTTTATATAACAATGTCCTGTTCGGATGCCCCCTGACAAGTCTTCACGTACTTCTCATTAATAGTAATGGCTAATCCGTTATCTCCTTATATTAAGAAGTTGAAAGGTTAATATTTTCTTGGTTCTGCTTTACCTAAATATGATTATTGTTGGAGGAAGACCCCAATTGGATTTTATATTTTATTATAATAATTATCAGTTCGTGCAGTTACGTAAACTCTACTAGTTTTGTCGCGATATTCTAGCTCGGTTTAAATTTCAATGTTAGAATAACAAACTTGGAAGTTGTCGTAGGCTTTTATTATTTTTAAGGTACATTTATGATTGCTTTTAGTCAGCACATTCCTTACTCAAGGTCCACAAGTAGAGCCATCGAGGCCTGTGGGTATAATAAGGCACAGGTCTCTAAAACTAGGATTTCTTCTTGCTTCACTGTTTTGCATGAGAATTCTTGCTTAAGCTTGAAATATTAGTGAAAGAGGCAAAATTTCTAGCAGAATATCGTGGCTTCCATAACAAGAATTTGTGGAAAATGATTTATTTCTTGTGAAGA
>PHNY01273047.1:3949-14372 GCA_003724115.2 Anethum foeniculum | reverse complement strand
TATATATATATATTCGCAAGGGAACGTGCAGATAATATTGATAATGTAAATGGTGGCTTAGAGAAGACCGAAAATCTGTAAAGAGTAAAGCATGGGCGGAACCAGAGGACCCAAATTTTTTCAATTCGGTCCCCTCTTAATAGTATTTGCTCCCTAATTAAAATCTTGGTTGCACCCTGATGTTTGTCTTTGTTGCTCAACATTCTCTAGTTTATTTATTTGCATTAAAATGGATTTTCAGTTTACAGTTTCTTGATTGTTTATGTGCGGTGAAAGGAAAATCACGAGGAAAGCAGAAAGAAACTTGATCCCCATACTAGTCGATACTCGTGAATCTGAAATTATAACTAATTACCCAGGTTGTCAAATTATGACTAGATTTCATGTTTATCATAAATTTTAGGGTTTTTTTGAAAAATACCCAAGCTCAAAAATATTTTTACAAAAATACTATCACTTTTTTAAAAATTTTGCGAAAATACTTTTTTTTGCGAAAATACCTTTTTTTTTTGCAAAAATACAATTTTCTGCAACTTGATTCAACCAGATACAATTTAGGCGGGTCTGTGACCCCATGCAACCAAAATCAACCTCGAATGCAACCAAAATCAACTTCGAATGCAACCAAAAAATTCAGTGCAACTAGTTGCATATCTGGTTGATTTTGGTTACACGGTATTTTTGCAAATATTTTTAGAACATAGTAAAATCGCAAAAAAACTTAAAAAACATAGTATTTTTGATGATTTCTCTAAATTTTAATTCTGTATCAAAATATGACGTCACTCTTAATAAGAGTTTAATCCAGTCGAGATTCTAAAATAGTTGTAAATAATTATATAATCTGTACTAGCATGAACATGACTTCAAGTTTCGTTTTATTACTTGACGTTTAACACAGTATATGATGGCATCTAAAAAAAAGATTGCAAAGTTGCTTACACCGAAATTTATTCATAGATAGCAAATTACAATGTTTCACATATGACTGTGATATATACCTTAAATTTCAGATAGTAAAATTTATTCATAATCCCATGGTCGGCCACTTCATTGGTGTCCGTGAACACAAACCTTAAACTATAGATACATAAATTCATTCATAGACAGTCTTTGTATCTTCAGACCCATGGCCACTTCACTGATGTCCATGAATACCAACGGTCACGTCCAACCGATTCCGGATTGTCCTTTGAGTCTCCAGGAAATGCCATGCAGCATCCACGTCCTTTGGCAGCCTTCAGGGTTTCTTCGATATATCCAGGATTTTTATATTTTGGATGTTCAAAAAATTGAATATTTTTTAACATCAACTGAAAAGACTGGAGAAAAAAATTTAGGTCAGACATTATTTTTGTCAGAGAAACATACAAAATAATCAGAACCACTTACTTGCCAATATGTGAGAATCGCACCAATTTGAGGTTTAAGCCAGAAGAAAAGGGCATAATCAACATTAGATGTGACTAAGATTTTTTTGGCAGTCAAGGAAGCTGTGAAATAATTACCCAGTTCAGGGTGTTTAACTAAAATTGAGACTGACAAACTATTCCCAGGGGCTTTTGCTTTCATATGCCAGTCTCCAAGCATGTCCTGTAAAAAGTTTTATATTAACTCCATGGAGTATGAAAAAGCTAGGCAGTAGTAAAAAAAAAAACACTTGTAATTTGTAAACTTAGAACTGCATGCAATTGTTTGCATGAGAAAAACCTTTATTAACCTAAAAAATAATATGAACTCATAAAAAATGTAAAAGATTAGTTACCATAAAGGGGCTGATGTGGAGTGATTTGGCAACTAGATCAGAATTGGGATTGAAAATAAACCGTACTTGTTCTCCCCATGGACTGTTTGTTACCTGGGACAAGTTTAAAACACAGTTATATGGGAGGATGCAAGCTGGTGTCTATATAGGAGTAATAGCAGAATGCTAGCCGGTGTCCAAATATAAGTGATATAGAAGTGATATAATATCTAGCATTATCATGCAAAAGTTATATTTAAAAATATTGATTATAAGAAGTTATATTTTATGGAGTGTGAGTTCCACACCTCAGCAATGCAATGCCTTAATGTATTATCAAGAGATTGTTGACGGTCATAGCAATAATACAGAGACAAAGGGCTTCTTTGATATCCCACACTTGGCGGCATTGTTAGAAGAAGCCTACAGAGCAAGCAAGAAATTTCATTAGTAGTTATTTTTAAAGGATCATGCACATACATATTCATAATACTAGTTATTTTTCTTTTTGTCAAGCTAATTAATAGCTTATAATAGCCTTACACTGGTCCGTTGGTTCCAGCAATAGACCGAGCTTCATCGGCAGATAAATGGTTGGGTGGGATGTAGGATGAGCAATCTAGGTCAATGAGAGCGAACCGTACGGGTGTTATAAAAGAATGGCTGACAGGGTGGCGACGGTCATGAATAACAGTGCCTTCATAGAGAGAAATGGCATCGTCTACACGAGAGGAACAAAAGCCATAGAATTGGCTTAGGGTATAGCGGATCAGAAGAACAAGAGACAGAACTAGAGAGGTAATACTGGTGTAAATGAAGTAGCAGAAGACAACCATTGGGAGCCGAATGCTATCCATGTCTTAGGTTTGTTAGTGTTTTATTCACATGGATATATCTTTTGGACAAGATCACTTCATATATATAGAGAGATTTAGAGTAGTGATGAATTCCAGTGCGTCTAACCTACTACTGTTCTGCTACTTTAGAAGTACATGCACGTGCAGTTTGTTGAGAATGTCATTTACTTGTAATCATAAACACACTAAGTTTGAATTTTGTATGAGAATGTAGTCGGCTATATAGGTATTAAAGTCTAGAGGCGACACCCAAGATAAAAAAATTTCTTTTAAGCCTCACAGCAACAAGAAGAGAGGGGTAACATATTTATTAATACTCCTCTGTCCCATTTACTATTTACACTAAATGAGAAGTGTAGTTTCATAAATTTTTTAATTTTTTTTTTCTGAATCAGAAAAAAATTTAAAAAATATTATGAAACTACAATCTAAAAAAGTGTTAAAAAACATGTCAAAAATAATGTATAAGATTTAATGAGATAGATGGAGTAATAAATAGTAAATTCTACTTATTTACTATACTCTATTATAAGCAAATTCCACCACATTTCTAATATTTGCTTGGCAGTATTGTTAGAGCAACTCATCAATAATGTGTTAGTATGTTGCTTATAAATATTATATAATACTGAGTTCTAGTGATCTCGGATAATATTTATATTTCAATCTTCAATAATAATTTTTATATTAATTGGCTGGGAAATGTACACGTTAAAATTAATAAATCCGACGTCTAACACTACTACTATTCTAAGTTCTCCGACCAGTCTCTGCTACTATTTTAATATAATGATAATTGATAATATTATATAATTATACTAGTTTTAAACAACGAAGTAGGTTGATTTTGTCAAGCTCATACAATATTGTCATTTTTTCCTTTCTTTTGTTCTTCATTTTATTTTGTTCTTTTCCTTAAATGGGCGGGCACACACATATGTTTTCAGATCATTAGATATTGTAAAAAAAATATTCAAAGAAACATTCAAGGATAATGTTAGAAACTTAAAATTGGAATTTGAACACATTTTTTTAAAGCTGTGTTGCATAAATTTACAAGTGAAGAAATAATTGTTGATATACATTTGTGATATATGCATCTATATGTCGTTTAAATCATATAAATTTTTTATTTTGATTGGGTTATGATATGGGACAAAAATAACCTTAGAGACATTATTAATATTGCATTAATTAGATAGCCTCATCTAATAAAAAAGACTCAATTAAAAAGGCCCGAAACTATAATTATTTATTAATTTCGTAATTAATAAATGAGTTAATTAAACAACCCAATAAATATATCCTAATAAGGATCTACTTCTACGAGAAGTACTTTGTAAACAACCTAAACCCATAAGTAAAAAGATTCGTACATAGTAGGGCTCCAAAGTCCAATGAGAAATGGAAACTTGCCAACCAAATCTCCCGATTCTAACCTAATTTCTAGATTCTCAATGTCTATATAAAGGGTCTTACCCCTCATTCTCATTACCACGTTGGGAAAAGCCTTATACGTCACCACACACGTTTTGGACACAGCTCCACACGTCACAACGCTGCGACGGCGCCACAAGCCACGAGGTCATCACCTCAGACTACGTTTTGGCTGATTCTTGATTCTCATCGAGGTACGTAGGCGTCTTGTTAAGACACGATTCAGTCTCCGACCAACAAGAGCAACCATCGCTAAATGTTCAAAACTCATCAAACCCTAGCGTTAAATATACACAATAAATACAACCTAGTTTTTTTATCTATAACATTTGTCGCCGTCTGTGGAAAAAAGACAATAACCATGGTAAGAACGTGGAGCAATAAAGATTCACTCATCACAACTTATTGTCGCCTCCATAATCAAGTATAGTCGCACTCAACCCTTAATACACGAAGGACTGATCTCTCAGAGACGGAAATCCCCGTGACTGAACCACTAATTCAAGGACTGATCTGTAATTTCGAGGAATACACAACCAAGGGATGAATTCCCAAATGCTAATGTTGCCTCACTCTTAAACACCCAAGCACCCGGATTTCAGATGTCAACAACCATGCTTCCGTCTACGAAGAACACTAACCCACCATATAGGAGTAAACCTTAGTGTCGACTACACGAGGAGTATGACCGGTATTTGCCAAGGCTGAGCCCCATTCGTAAAAAAAGCCGCGATTTCTTTGGTCCATGTACAGAAGACAATGATCGTTTATCTAATGAGAAGACCCCACAAAGGAGACGACCAAGAAAAGATCCCGTTGTCAGAAGACGTTCTTAGTCTCGAGGGCACAAAGGGACAATTCCCAAATTGTTGAGAAAAGAATTCAAGCTTATGAGGAGCACATCCGCAAGCTTCAACAAGATTTGGAGATGCATCAGGTAAAAACCCGATCTGAACCTAAAGGGACAATTCAAGATCCCCGAATTCAGAGGATATAATCCTCGTATGCATGAACCAAATCCTCAAGTTCAAGGATCGAATCCTCGTATTAAGGGACCAAATCCTCTAGTCCAAGGGTCGAATCCTCTACCGCCGTTCCCTTCCCGAACCATGAATGATCCAGGTTATGGGTTCAACGATTATGACCAAGAAAGTGAAATTCAATATCAACCGCACAAAAGCTATGCACCCCCCTTATATTCGAGGTTTGAAACCCATTAATGACAAACTTTGTGATTTTTCTGGCCCATATCAGGAGGATGATAAAATCTCAAGTGACAAGGGTATTAGTCCGCGAAGGAGACACCGTACAAGGGATTAGTCGGAGGAGGACGTCCCAAGCCTCGAGGGCCTCAGGGAGAAAATACTTAGGATACTGAAGAATGGATTTTGGCTCACGAAGCTCATTTTAAAAGAATGAAAACAGATTTGGAAAAAGAGAAATAGACTCAACAGCTTGTAAGGATTGGTAGGGCTAAACCCTCGAGGGTTGAATCCCTAATTATTGATTTAAACGACCTTCCACGGTGGAAGAAGAAAGAAATTCCCAAGGTTGATCCATATGATTTGATGCCCTTTGAAGATTTGAAAGATCCAACGCTTTCCTTGACGAAGGAGATTATGAATACTTACATCTCAAGGATGTTCAAGATGCCTACTATCCAGGAGTATGATAGAATCGGTGATCCGGCTAACCAGGTAAGGACGTTCTCAAACGCGAACCTGCTGCAGCCGGTGCACGATGCTATAAAGTGCCTGGCGTTTCCTCAAACAGGGGGGGGGCATGACTCAGCGAGGGTGCAAGGGTTCATAAGAAGAGTTTTGCATATCCATGAATATGGAACGAGGATTTAAAGAATCCTTGAGGGAAAACCAAGACTGATTTAAAGAAGAAGCCTTGAAGGTTCCTAATCTGGAGGAAAAAAGTAGCATGGTAGCCCTTAAACAGAGACAAAGGACCTTGGATATCAATTTTAAGATGTCAGTGGCCAAGAACCCCCCTGAAAAGCATGCACAAGCTACAAAAGTGGGCATGTAAGTATATCAACATGAAGAAGAACTTGACCCCTCTAAGAGGCGATGGAGGTAATAACAAGAAGCTAAAGGAATTAGGAGTGCCATGCTAAGGACAAGTATCCTTGAATAAATAAGGACTTTGATTCTTCCCAAAAGTTGTTACTCTTGGACAAAGGTTTATTGGGTATGTGAGATTGAACGCTCCAAAAAACCAAATTCTTATGGACATTGAAAAAGATAAGGACATTCAATGGAAAAACCAGTATGCACCAATCCTGGAAAAAGGGAAAAGAATTTGTATTGTAGATATCACAAAGATGACACCGATGATTTCCGTTAGCTGAAGGATGAAATCGAGTTTATGATCCCTAGAAGATGACTATACATGTTCAATAAAGTTGGTGAAAGCATTCATGGAAGAGAAAATTACTAAGATAAGAGGAAAGATCGAGATGATCGACATGTAGCCTCGGTGGCCAGTTGTAAATATGATAAGAAGAAATTTAAGGAAGGCTTATGCTAAAGTGGCTCTAGCCTTTAATGATTTAGATAATGAGGGGTATAGTTCCTCCTTGACAACCCATAGGTCATAATACCTGTGATAGGCAGTTTCTGAAGTTAAAAGAGTCTTGGTAGATAGTAAGACCTATGAGATATCTTGTTCCATGATGCGTTCTTGAAGGTTGAGGTGTGCTGATTCCCAACTCACACCTTCTGACATGTCGATTTATGGATTCAATGATGTCAAGTGATGTGTTGAAAATAATAATAACTGCAAGCGCACAGTATTTAGTTGTACCAATCACAGATCGATCTACAGAGACTAGGAATTTTTAAAACCCTAACAAATAAATCAGGCGAACTAGACAAATAGATCTGAGATGAGATTTATTTAACCTAATTAGCAAATAACAAATAATATGGAAAAACCTAGGAATCCGAATCCATTAATCAATCACAATTAATATCAACTCGCCCTAAAATCAATTCTCTTTCCTTCACAAATAACATAAAGCAATTAATGAGACAAGCATACACTATGAAACTTGTTATCTAACAATATCCCATCACAACTTCATGGAGCCAGCATAGGCTATGAAAAACAAATCCGGTAACAATAATGCATTAAAATCACTTTGTCAATTGAACAATTAAGCACCAAGAAAAATCATGAGAATCAATTAATAGGACCGAGAAGACATCAAGAGTAAGAAAATTAACTTCATCCTCATCCTAGGAAATAATTTAGCTAGGCATGATAAAAAGATGAACAGAACAAATAACTAAAATTCTAGATCTAGATCTATATCCAGATCTGGTGTCTAAAGGTGTAACCATGTAATTATATACAAATACAAGAGAGGAGACTCATATATATAGGAAAAATATGACGGGCTTGGGTATTGGATTACAAATCCTATTTAGGATATGTTTCCTTCTTTTCCTTTTTCTTCTTTGATAAGTATTTGATTTTCCTTAAATTGCTTTGATTCCAAGAATAGTCCACCTCCTTCCTTATTTCACATTTTCCTGCTTAAAATCTGATTTTATTTATTTCCTACAAAATAAAAGAAAACAATTTATTTATTAATAAAATTATGAAAACAAACATAAAATAGGTATTAAAAACTATAATAAATATGGACCTATCATAAAGTCCTAGGTGGAAGGGCTGATTCAACTGCACATGATTATGGGAGAAGAGTCCCAAGAGGCTACACAAATGCTGAACTTCCACATACAATGCAATCCTTGGCCGGACGGGGCTACACGTGTTTAAGGCGATTGCCTCAACTTATCACCTCAAGATCAAATTTTCTGCAAATAATAAGGTCAAAGAATAAAGAGGAGATCATAGAGTGGATAAGAGATGCTATGTAGCTGTGTTAAGGGCTAACGGAATCGGGGGCAAGTCCTTTCAATAGAAGACATGGATGTCCAAGGGAACAATGAACAACGGGGAAAGACAGCAGATGATTTAATTCCTATCCCTTTGTTACTTAGAGAGCCGAATAAGGTCACTTAGGTTAGAGCTTCTTTCTAAGAACACTTGAAGGGATGATTAATTGCTTTAATGCGAGAAAATGATAATGTGTTTACAAGGACAACGGCTGATATGCACAACATCGATCTTGAGTTGATTACACACAAACTCAATGTTGATCCTAATAGAAAGACAGTGAAGCAAAAGAAGAGGAACTTGGCCCTCGAGAGGCAATTGACAATGAAACAAAAAGCTGTAAGCTCTTTAGAAGCAGGCTTCATTGAGGAGATTCAATTCCCAGAGTGGTTGACTAACCCAGTAGCGGTGAATAAGGTAAATGGAAGTGGAAGATATGTTTAGACTTCACTGATATGAATGGCACATGCCCCAAGGATTGCTTCACCTACCAAGGATTGGCTCCTTGATAAACACAATGACTGGGTCCAAGATGATCAGCTTCATAAATAAGCTCAGCGGATACAACCAAAACAAGATGCATAAGGATGACATTCCTAAGCTAGTAAACAAAATTTATAAGCATCTCATTGGGAAGACTATGAAAGTCTATAACTATGATATGTTAGTAAAGAGCCTCATTGAATACCTCTGAGGAACATTTGAAGTGCCGAGGCACCACAAGATGATGTTCAATCCGACAAAGTGAGCCTTTGGAGTAGGATTTGGAAATATTCTGGTCTCATGGTCTCAAAATGAGGAATCAGGGCTAACCTCGACAAAATTCAAGCAATGCACAACATGGAACCCCCATATTTCATAAAGGACGTGCAAATGATTATGGGAAGAGTTGTAGCCTTGGGAAGGTTCATCTTCGAATCTAATGACAAGTACTTGGCTTTTCTCAAAATATTGAAAAAGGTAAAGGACTTTGTATGGACTTATAAAAACCAAGTAATCTTTGAGGAATTGAAGAAGTACACGACCAAAACATCCTTGTTGGAAAAGCCAAAACCTAGAGAAGTACTACATTTATACTTGGAAATCTCTGATGAGTATTTAAGTGTTGTCCCTGTGAGGAAGGAAATAGGGTCCAAATACTATGAGAATAAAGTTGTGCACCTGCAAATAAAGTTGTGCATGGGACAACACAGAACAACACCACTATTGAAAAGTTCACATTAGCCATGACCACGATACGTGGAAATTACATCCATATTTGCAGGTGCACCATATTGAAGTCTTGGAAAACTAGCCATGAGGGGCATAATGCATAGCCCCAAGGCTAGTGGAAGGTTGATTAAGTGGACAATTGAACATGCTGAATATGACATCAAGTGCAGACCTCGTACAACGATTAAGATTCAAGATTTGGATGACTTCGTAGTTGAATGTACAATTGCCAATCAAAAACTCGGGGGTAGGAAGAGATACCCCAGGAGAGCAAGGAAAAGATGATGCTCAAGTACTAATAGGTTCTTTATTTTGGATGACTTCGTAGTTTAATATAATTTAGTATAATCAATATAACAACAAAAGTTTTTATTAAAAATATAATAATAATCCTCGTGCAGCCCACGGGTATAAAGTTAGTATACTAAAATACTTAATTATCTGAATCTCGAATCATATTATTTTTATATTAATTTTAAATTAATTATAGGTTGAGCACAACAAAATATTTTATTAAAAAATAATAATAATCCGTTGCAGCCCACATCTATAAAATTAGTATATCAAAATAACTTAGTACCCAAATCTCGAACCATTTTAACTTACATGAATGTTAAAATAAATATCAAACTAAATATAGACAGAATCACCTATGATTATAGTTAATGGATTTTCACTATCTAATCAAATGAGCCTCTAGCCTAAATGATTGCAATTGTTAATTTGTATACAAATTTCATGGGTTCAATTTCCATTGATAAAAATATTTTTAAGTAGATGTTGCATTATTATATATATAATAGATAATATATATTATGAATGATTCATGTGGATGGATTCAGATTTGTAATAAAAATTGATTATGCTATAAATGAATTTAGGTGGTGGGGTGCTGGTTATAATCACAAGTGGTTGGGCATAATAATTCGAAAGTGTTAGTGTTTATGTAGATTGAAATTGGTGTTGTTTGTTTTGCTGAAAGGTGAAGACGAAATAGATGCATACAATTGTGGACAAGAACTTGGTGATAGCCGGAGATCGTTAGAGATCACGTAATTGTAGGAGGAGGTCAAAGAAATCAAAATTTTCTATTATCGTGCGTGGTGATATATGTAACTAAATGTATGTATGTACACAGGCGGGCGGCTGACGAGGGTGAAGAGCCTGAGTTGATGGGAGTTTAAACATGTAGTCCACATTTAATAAAATTTAAATTGAATGGTTTAGATTAGTTTCTAGTTTCTAGTTTTATTTTAAT
>PHNY01273042.1:0-12534 GCA_003724115.2 Anethum foeniculum | reverse complement strand
AGCATCAAATTGAAAAAGGGCATTTTTTATTTTAATTTTTTTGAATAAAAATTGAAACTTTTGGGTATTATAATATTGGAAGAGATTGGATTTATTTGGCATGATTGTATGCTAAGTTAATAATTTGAGTTGAGCATCAAACTGAAAAAGGGTATTTTTAATTTTAATTTTTTTGAAAAAAAATTGAAACTTTTGGGTATTATAATATTGGAAGAGATTGGATTTATTTGGCATGATTATATGCTAAGTTAATAATTTGAGTTCAGCATCAAACTGAAAAAGGGTATTTTTTATTTTAGNTTTTTTTGAATAAAAATTGAAACTTTTGGGTATTATAATATTGGAAGAGATTGGATTTATTTGGCATGATTGTATGCTAAGTTAATCATCTGAGTTGAGCATCAAACTGAAAAAAGGGTTTTTTTTTTTATTTTAGTTTTCTGAATAAAAATTGAAACTTTTGGGTATTATGATAATGGAAGACATTGGATTTATTAGGCATGATTGTAGGCTAAGTTAATAATTTGAGTTAGGGTGGGGGATGATAATTGAAGTTGGTATGGTTGGTGTAAATTACAGTACTCTTTATTGGGTGGGATGGTTGTGATGTGTCCTGTCCTTCATGGGAAGAACCTGGCTTGTGGCCTTTACTAGGATGCCACCCATGAACTTTGGACCTTTTTTTAATTTTATTTGGGAAAAATTGTAGGTGGTGCTTGAAATTTAAAATTTTGAGAGAAAAAATTGTGAATCGAAACAAATTAAATATTTGATAATATTGTTGTGCTTGATTGTTATCGGATTGAAATATCAGTTTGAACCTAATCCGTAAATTTTGAAAAAACTGCTTGAATTATACCGTAGAATTTATTAATTATTATAAATTGAGAAAAAAAATATATTAAAATTTTCAAAAAATCATATTGCATAAATAAAAGTATATTTTTAAAATTTCTTAAAAAAGGGTTGAATTAAAAATTCTCAATTTTTTTTCTTTTCTTGTCAAGAAAAGTTCTCAAACTACTTTAAAGAAAAATATCAAATTTGTAACTTACTTACAACTCAACCCATTGCACACAGGCCCAATGATCCAATTCCACATTCAACACAAAAACAACCCACACAGAGCCCAAAAGTATTGTTGCTGTAAAATTAAAAATAAAATAAATAAAATCCCAAATAAAAATATATTAAAATTTTCAAAAAATCATATCTCATAAATAAAAGTATACTTTTTAAATTTCTTAAAAAAGGGTTGAATTAAAAATTCTCAATTTTTTTTCTTTTTGACAGGAAAAATTCTAAAACTAACTTAAAAGAAAAATATCAAATTTGTAACTTACTTACAACTCAACTCATTATACACAGGCCCAATGATCCAATTCCACATTCTAACACAAAAACAATACACACACAGCCCAAAAGTATTGTTGCTGTAAAATTAAAAATAAAATAAATAAAATCCCAAATTAAAATACATCATTGAGCAAAACTGAAGCTTATGGCGGATCCCTACTGGCGATACGGTGCTTCTTCTGCTGATCGTGGTAGCACTTTCTAACCCTAACCCTAATTTCAATTTATCATCTTTTAATGTATTTAATCAAAATTGTTGTTATTTATCCAAAATTTACTGTTCTTGAAGTTAAATTCATAGGCAGGCTTGTGTGTATATATGCATGTATACATTTGTGAATTTGGGTGCTTGTAGTTACTGTAGAAATACCCATTTTGTGATTTTTACAGATTCTGCATTTCGGGTTTTTTTTCGAATTAAAGTTGGAATTTTTAGTTCATGGTGGACTGCTGATTGTGAGTTTTTTGTTTGAGTGGCTGCCCAAATGGACATTGTGCTATTTATCGTGATCGTTGGAAGTTTAAGATAAAATTCGGGTAGGTAGATGAAGAATTCCGGAGCGTGTTCTTTTATAGAGTTTTATTAAATTTTTTAAAGAATTTATGTTTTTTATTTGCTTTGATCCTCCAGAGAGAGATTTGTGAAATATCTGAAATGTATGTATTGATTAACCAACTGAGAGTTTACAATGGGATATAAATACAGAGATGGGGAAAATGTAAAAGCGCGGGAAAGTCTGTTACTAGTCTAACTAACTAGGAGGGAAAGGGGGTAACTAAAGAAAAGTTGTGAATTTATTCACATTAGGCTCTACCGTTCTTATCTCCCTGATTTACATTAGGCTCTACCGTTCTTGTCTCCCATATCGTTTTTGTCGTTTTAAAGAGTGGTTGTGACTTTGCTTCACTTTACGTGTCTACCTTTTTTGTTTCCTCTATCCTTATTGCCTTTTTGGGGCGATTTGTTTTTTAGTGTATGTAAGTATCTCAGATAGTTATGGTTATTGTAGCAGCTGTCGTTCCACCGTCTAGCTTTCCTGGCTACTTGCCATCTTCAACGCCTGCATTACCGGTGCATCATGCGTGGGCCTCAAGTGATTTACATGGAAGTTCATCAGATATCCTGCAGAAAGATGTAAGCTGTTTACATGGTAGATGTTCCTTGTGATGCATTACATATTTCAACTTTTACTTTTACTACAGAAAAATTAATAAAAGGGTAATGACAGTTTTATATGGGATAGTGAAGCGAGTTTTTGTTTCCTCTAATGGAACAGCATTAATTCATAGTCACCAACACACCAGATATGGTAGTTTAAGCTATGTTACTCTTACTTGTGTATGGAGTGTGGCATGTGACCTATATCCAAGTGTTGGGCTTGTAAATCTAATATTGGGGACACAAGGAGGGACATTGTCCAATTTAGGACACTGGTACGAGACACGATATAATATTTTAATAAACAAGCATGGCAAATAAGATACCTTAACAAAAAGTAGCAATAAAACTCAGATTAAACATGATTTTAAGGGCTTCACAGCTTAAGCGTCTTCTTTACTTTTTTTTTCTCATTTCTGCTTCTTTCTTTTTCGTGTATAGTTATTTTTAATTGCAAATGCAATTCATATATGGTCTTTAAGTTGGTCACTTTTTAGTCAACCGAAACGAAATAAGTGCCGTACCCGATTGACCAAGTGTCCGACACAAGTACGTTGACCGACACGAAGTCAGAGCAGCATAGAGTTTTAAGTAGATCAAAGGTTGAATACCTGTGACTTAATGTGCAGATCTTGCCATTGCGTACTGGAGCTTACGGTGTAGATGATATCATTGGTGTTGGTGCTCGTTCAGATCCTGCTCTTGGTGGATATATGACTGGAACAAGCATGAGAAGCTACACATCTTCTGTAGAAGATCCAAGTTTACTTGCCCCAAGAAGAGATGTTAGTTTAGGTTCAGCTCTTACAGGTGTATTAAATGAAAGGCCTGCCTCTTTTGGAAATATTGATGACCTTCCGGTTCCAATTCCAGCTTCAAAGAAAGAATCAAATGTTTTGTTTGTTGATGGGCTCCCAAATGACTGTACGAGAAGAGAAGTAGGCCGTATCCTTTTTTTAATATTATAATAATTGGCGATTATATGTGTGACTAACTTCTCGTTGTGGTCGTGCTCAAGTATAATTTGTGTAGACACCTTTGGGTGTACCACAAACTGGAAGCTTATTACAATTTGCAGAACTATTTTGACTGTGTATCTATTTAAGTACAAAGCTTCTGCCCTGTTTTTATTCCTTAATTTTAAAATTAGATCTTTTTCGTCCTTTCATTGGCTTCAGGGAAATTAGAGTTGTTCATAAGGAGCCTAGACAGGTAAGTCTTGCATTTTACCCTGTCAACTATTAGGGCTGTTATTATTAGACTATATTATCAAAAAAAAAAAAAACAATCAATTGTATGCACTTTTTTGCTAACTATCACAATTTATTTTCCCCACTGTACCATTCAATTATGTAAAATTGACCTTCTAAAAGAAATAATATGTAGCCACAGGTACAAGTGGTACTGACAGGAAAGAATGCTTATATAAGGAGTTGAATGGTGTAACTTTTTTTAATATATACAAGGAAGACGATTATTTGAACCCAGGGAAAAAGTGATCAGCAAAATGTTGGTTGCTTTTTCTCGTAATTTAGTGTTGTCGTTGTACCAAAAATCTTACCACTCTGTATAATTGTATTATAGTTTGTAACTGTTCAGTTGTGACAGCTGGGATATTTTTAATTTATCACAGGCTGAAAAGCTTAGTTGTAAATGCTCCTGATCCTTGATTCCAAAAGGTCGAGGGTTGGATCCTTAGTGGAAGCAAATTTGTGCGTGATTATTTAAATTTCTTGTAATTGACCTTGCGTCCTTACCCGAATTTTTCTAAAGAATTGTATGTTTGGTGCTGGCCAGATTAGTTTGAGTGTCATGATTTAGCCGTGTAATTTCAAATGGTGATTGTGTGCCAAAGTAAAAAACTCCAGTCCCCCCAGTTTAAAGAAATATATCATCAGCTGTATTGATTTTCTTTCTACACGATCTTCTATGAAGTCAAATATATACATGGTAGATTTTATTCACTTTTGCGGGTTAATCTCATCAATTTTTATGTTCGAGCCTTCTGGTTCCTAAGCTCGAGGTAGAGTTTTTTAGAGTAGGGAAGAATCACACGAGTAGAAAATTAAATCATTCAGTTAGTTTTTTTTTTTTTTTTTTTCCATCTAGATATAGATGTATTTGTATTATCGGTTAGGAACATTATAGAATTTAGATATATAGTGAATTAATAAGATTAGTGCTAGAGGTACCAAATTGGGTACCAAAAATTGTTTCCAAATGATGTGGCAGAGAAGACGTGACAGATGGGAGGTTTATATTGGTTTGATTGATGTGGATGTAGCGTGTCCGTCTCATTTACTCTTTCCATAGCCAATTAGAATGAGACTCATGGCATTTGGGAAATTTTTTAGGTACCAATGTGGGACCCCAGCATTTTCCAACTAGTAATTGAATATATTGGAAATCTAGATAAAAATAAATAAATTTTCTCATATAAGATAGGGTGAAGAGTTTATCTCCTGTATAGAAAGGTGATGCAGTCATTTATTATCATCCTTTAAATAGAATGAACTGATATTTATTTTTAAAATATGGGGATTCTTTTCTTCTTTTTGTGTGTGTGTGTGTGTGTGTGTGTGTGTGTGTGTGTGTGTTTCTATCTATATCCATCTGTATCCTCACAATTTTGATAAACTGTAGGCTGGAGATAAGGCAATGGTATTGTGCTTCGTTGAATTCACAGATGCGAAGTGTGCTTTAACTGCCCTGGAAGCTTTACAAGGTCAAGTGCAGTTTTTAATGTTATTTAGATTATGTCACTTACGCTCTCCCGAGTTAGAATCTAGAGAGAAAAGAAGAGAACAGAAGAAAAAATTTCAAAATTTTCTTTCCAAAGTGTGCTCCCAAGTCTTATGAGGAGAGAAGAGAAAAGACTGAGAAAGAAAATTTTCAAAATTTTCTCCACAAAAGTTTCTTCCCAAAAATGGGATGATTGGGAGAGAAGCTCTCACATACATTTTCAAAAAATTTCCCTCCATGTAATATTTTTTAAAATTTTCTCTCATCCTCAATAAAAAACTTGGGAACATGTTGAAGAAAATTTTTTGCTTCTCTTCTCTCTCTCTATCTCTTCTCTTCCCTTCTCTTCTTTAATTATAAACTCTGGAGCACAGCATTAGGGTGTATGTAAGGATTCCATGGATCACAGATGCTAGCAAATGATCAGGAAAATTAATTATGTCGCAAATAATTTTGTATAAAATGCATGATGATGAGCATAGACTAGCTACTTATAATCCTAGGCCTCAGCTTGCCAATGTTGATATGTATCATGGAACACCACAAGTTTGTTGAATAAATTGTGAAACAAATTGGAGTGATTTATTACAGGCTTCCTGACATAGTTTCATTTGTTCCATATTTGTTGAATAAATTGTGAAACAAATTGAAGCGTTTTATTACAGGCTTCCTGACATAATTTCATTTGGTTCTATGATGTTGCATCAATTGTAGGTTACAAGTTTGACAACAAGAAACCAGACTCGCCTGTCTTGAGCATACACTTTGCACATTTTCCGTTTCGGCTGCCATCTGGTCGTGAAGAGCCACGGTTTCCAGGTGCTCTGTGATTGTGATGCTAAGAAGTGTTATAGTAAACAATGTAGGTTGGTCGCCCTATAATTATTAGCAGACTGTTAAATTTCCCTTTCTGTTCTGGGTAGCTTATATTAGCTGTATTACCACTGGCTTCTCCCCAAACATGTTTGGTGGGATTGTTATTATGTGGCAATACAATATTGAACTCACCTTACAAATGGAAAGAACAGTAAGGAGTTTTAATGTAGCAGTATTATTTCCATCACATGAAGATAATTCTTCATTATGGTTTCTGAGTGTCTTTCGATCAAGCTGTATGTTCACACAATTCTTTTTTCGTTAGCAGTCAACAACAGATTTTCTGCTTCCAGTCTTAATTTCTTGGAAATAATCGGGGAGAATATATAAAATTCTAGCTAGACAGACATTCGGTTAAAAAGTTGCTTCTTTGATCATTTCAGTTTTAATAAAATTCATGGTAAGGGAAAGTTGTAGTAATTTTAGGCTGATTTATAACGTTTTACAGTCCTCCTAATCCAGACTTCTGTGCTTTGCTTCTAATTTCTTGTGTGTATGGGGTTGGGAAGAATGTTTCAAGCAATCAAAAGACAGGAAAAAGCAATGTGGTGGGGTGTTTGAATATGACTGTTATATTAATTATTTTTGACTAATTGTGGCATAAAAACAATTCTCCATGACTTTAAAAATCAATGTAGGACCTGAAAATTGAGTATGGTAAAAAACCATGTTCATGAGCGGGATATACATACCGGGCGGTAAATAACCATGTTCATGAGCGGGATATATATACCGGGTATGTTTAGTTTGATTCAGTTTGATTCGGTATTTTAAAACTCGGAGACAGTGAGCTTGATTCAGTATTCTAGAACTCGAGAAAGTGAAGTAGGGTGAAAATTCACTGATTAGCTAAGATTAAGAAGCTGCAAGCTCCACGCCTTGTTAAGGTATATTTACCTATCTCATCTCAAATATTCCTCCCTGTATGTATTTTACAATATGTTTTTGTCTAGTGTGAAAGGGATGTATGTCAAGCATGAATTATGCCATTCTGATAATTGTTTATGTGCAATACATTAGTGATGATTTAATTAAAAAAATACATAATTCATATCTAGAAACCAACAAGATGGACAAAACCTGGAATCTAACCTAACAAATAGATTATTCCTTTATCCTCTAAAATGGACCCTTTGATATATACCAAACCAACTCACTGACCCCAACAAAATTCAGTAGTATATACATCTCCTAATGTATTAGAATCTAGCAATGCCTTTCTTCCAAGTAGAAACAAACATCAGAATCTGTACAATATCAGTGAAATAGCAGGAAACAGAACAAAACTGATCTAGTTACAATCACCACAAGTCCACAACTGTCATCCAAAGAACAATCGATTTGTCGAGAAATCTGTGACCTTTCTCAGATAAGCACACACACAATATCCATATTACATTCACACTCTGCACATAAGAGCAGGTGTTCTTACAAGGGGACATAAGTTCTTAGTTTTAAGAAGTTATGTAATAAAAATCGTACATAGAAATCAAATCAATGAATTAATGTTCACTGCTGACAATTATACATATGAATTCCTAATGCTATTCTGACAAGTCAGTTAATTCAAATGTAGGAACTATTGTAAAATCTGTGTACGCATTCTAATGTAGAGCTTCATCCTAGACAACACTCATTCATCCATAAGCAAACTGTGGAGTGTAATAAGCAGAAACTGAAATGAAATGCTTCGGAGTACAAAATGTTGCAATTATATTCAAGTCAAGAAAGAAGTGCTGGCATGACTATGGTGCAAAAGATTATGAGCAATTGAATCCCTTGCCTTGATTGCACTTCCTGATCTCAATGCAATCTCAGGAACCATCTCATCATCAACAAGCTCAATTGTCAACTCTGGATCCATCTCCTCATTCCTCAATTCGCAAATATTGTGCAAAACACAACATGCCCCAAGCACCACAGGCAAGTCCTGAAGTTTGACCTCTGTTCGCTTCTGCAAGCAAGACCACCTTCCTTTCAAACGCGCAAATGCATTCTTTGATACCATCTGAATCTCCGCAATTTTTTCATTAAAAGCATGTTGAGTCCAAGTTAATTGCTGCTGTGCATAAGGAACCAACACCCAATCCATCAAAGGGTACCCAGAACTACCAACAATCCACATACCCTTCAAAAGCCCTCCATTAGCCCTCTGATAAAGAGCAGACTTCTCCAAAACCTGATCATCAGGCATAGAACCAGGCCAACCAATGCACACATCAGTAAACACCCCTTTCGAATCAACAACCCCTTGAACTGTAATCGAGTAAGAAGTCTTCTGATTCCTCTCTGTATGACGCTTATTAAAATAAGCTGCTACACTAATCTTAGGAGCAATTATAGGTATATGTGTAGTATACATTGATCCAACCACATTAGGAATCCCCGAAACCAATTCAAACTCATCCTTATTCTTCCTCAACGACGCCTCATCACACCATTGAAGATACTTAGGCATCAAAACAGTCCTAATTGCCAAACAAACCTCAAGAACAAGCTTATGACAAGTAGATATCCCCAATCCAAATCTTTTCGACACAAGCCTAAGTGGCTCACCAGTAGCCAACCTCCATATACAAACTGCCACACGTTGCCTAACCGGAACAGCATCCCTCAACATCGTATTCTCCTTAACCACAACAGAATTCAACTCATTACAAATCAACTCAAAAGTACTTTTCCCCATCCTAAAAGATTTCCTAAACTCTTCATCTGGAAAATCAGCACTATTACATTGATCCCACCACGCTTTCGACCTATTCTTCACCCACAACCTCCTCTGTGACCCTCCAACACTACTACTACCAACATTTGTGCTCAACTCATTACCATCAGCAACAGCAACAACAGCAGCATTCACAGCATTTCTCGATTTCCGCTTTCGAACACCATCAGATACCTCCACCTGATCATGAAAATCTCGAACACTCGAATAATAATCCACCATAACTCTACCCTTCTTACTCAAATGATCCTCAATCTCCACCTTTTCTTGCACAGCAATCTTCTCTATATCCTCTTGATCACACTTTTCTTGATCCTCAAGTAACAACAAAGAAGTGATAATCTCTTTCAACCCTTTTGTCTTTACACTCTCTCCTTGCAACCCTTTTGTCTTTACACTCTCTTCTTGCAACCCTTTTGTCTGATCATCATTCTTGGCTCTTCTTAATCTTTTTTGCCTTTTTCTTGGAAGTGTGGTGCTATTAGTATTGTCATTCATTTGACCAAATGTAGGTGTAAGTAAGTTGTGTATATATGAATCAGGTTGAGCTTGTTGGTGGGAAGATAGGAGGAGACTCATATAGAAAGAAAAAGAATGGTGAAAAGAGTTGTTGAAGTTGAAATGTTAACTAATTGTCCGAAATACAACGTGTGAACGCGTTGGAAGATTGAGTTGACGAATAGATTTAAATTTTAAAGTACATATATCGGCCCAGCTTGCTTGTCAGTTGTCACACAGTATATATGCTATTTTTTTGAAATATTTTAGAATCAGATGAGCGAAATCTGAAATAACATAGATTAAACTCGTAATTAATATGAGCACGGTTGGATAGCCCAAGTGGTAAAGGGTTTATTCTCTGTCGTCCCAGGTCCTGGGTTCGATCCTGGCTCACCCCGAAATTTTCTGAGAACAGATACTCAGTTGTAAGGCTATAAGCCAAATTAGTCAAAAAAAAAAAAAAACTCGTAATTAATATCTCTTCCTTCATTTTTATACGCTTTTCATTTTGAGATATTCATCTCAATTTTATACGTTACAAAAATAATAAAATATTTCAGTATACAAATTAACTATATTTATTACTTTCTTCAACTATACTTATTACACATTAATTTTTTTTATTAGATTATATTTTTTCTTGATCTCCGCACCAAACTGTATAGATTTCAATGGGAGGAATAATGTGTGCTGAAATCATATTGTTTTTAAATTTGGTTTAAAGAATTTTAAAAATCTAAAATTAATCGAAATTCTGATTCCGCCCGCTAAGTTATACCAGGAGAGAAGTGGGTTGAAAAGATGGCGTTTTGCACAAGGTGTGAACGCGAGGTGGAAGTTTGAAGAAGAAAAGGGTGACATGATATATACTACTGTGTACACACACTGCTGTGTGCAGGTAAATGGCGGTGACTTGTGAGAGACGCGGTTGGACCGTTTGTTTCTTTCTGTTCATATACGAAAACTAATCTTTTTACTGCATCCTCAGAATCAGAAACTTGTCTCTTCAATTTCTTTTCAGTCTTCTTTCAAATTTAATTTTTGGAAATACTTTTTAGGGAAGAATTTGCATTTGAATGTTTAGGAAAGATAGAGTAATATATTCTTCTTTTTGTGGATCGCTTCACTTTTGTGTAGAAGGTATTTAACCACTGTTTATAGGTAAGTTTCATGTGTAAAAAAAATTATGTGCTCAAGTATGATATATACACACATTTCTTATCCCGCATTAGTCGGGAGTCTCGACTAAAATAGCCTCCCTAATTTTTTTTAAAATAATGTCAGCACACATCTTACCTTCTCATATACTAATTATATTTGGTTTAATTTAATTTAGAGTAATATATGAAGTTCAATTTTGAGTGATAGTTAGGGTTATATAAATAGTTGATTTTCCCATTTAATCTTACTAATATATTAATTTTGATAAATAAAAACTCAATGGATTAAAAAAAATTTAAATATTCATTTGGTGTTCCGATTAATTATTTCACTTAATCTTTCGTTACATGATTAATTGCTATAAAATCATCTCATCAATGAATTCCGATTATCAATTTTTACGAAACTGGTGATAATGGTGAAATTTTGCAATCAGGCAAATTTTTAACTACGGTTTAATATTAGCAAATCCCTGTAAAGACGTACGACCACCGACAAATGATTTAAACAGGATTTGAAAACAAAATCCAGAAGTTAACAAGTTCTGATGGGTAGACTCAAAATTCAAAAGGATCTATAATTGTCAAAAAGATGAGGCAGCTGTATTGCATTTGCAACTTTTAATAGCATTGATTCAAGGAGAGTTTTTGAATCAAATCTTTAGGAAATTTTAAAAGTTTATTGGAGAAAAAATCAAAGAAAAACGAAGTCAAGGAGAACCATGTGGGTATTTTACACATTTCAAGGTTTTGCCGCTGTAATTTGCTAAGGCAGCACGTGAAGTTTGTCATACCTCCTAAAAAGATGAAGTCAATTAATAATACTATTAAGATATACGGATCTTTATTAAAATTTCATTTTTATTATTATAATATATAACTTTAATAGATGTGATTATTTAAAATTAATTATTATTTTATTTCGGTTATTCTGATTTGTGACAATGTAAATAGTATAAAATTATACATGATTATAAAATTTGAATTATATACCTTTTTTTATTTTTATATTTGAATTATAAATCTTAAATTTAATATGTTGTCGAGGAAATCGAACCTGAAAATTTTGTTTTTAATCTAACGATTATAATCATTCAATTTGAAAAATCTAATGATTGTGATAAGGAATGACCAAAAATGGACTAACCAAATTATAAATTATACTTATGTATAGTTACTATAATTTAGTATAGAATATATAATAATATAAATACTCATGCGAGACAGTTTTTAATTAAAAAAATAATTAAGGTAAAACATTATATAAGCGGCTAGGGCGTAATTTGACCTGAACCGGTCAACAAAAGGCTTAGAATTGTTCGAGTATTTTTAAATAAGCCGAATCGCTAATTTAAGTTAAATGAGTTCAAGTTTCATTTTTATTATTATAATAAACAACTTTAATAGGAGTGATTATTTAAAATTAATTATTATTTTATTTTGATTATTTTGATTGTGATAATGTAAATAGTATAAAATTATACGTGGTTATAAAATTTGAATTATATACATTTTTGTATCTTTAAAAATAATAATATAAATCTTAAATTTAATATGTTCCTGGGAAATCGAACCTGAAAATTTTGTTTGTTAACATTTTTAATATTTTAATCTAACGGTTATAATCATTCGATTTAAAAAAATCTAATGATTACGATAAGGAATGACCAAAAATGTACTAACCAAATTATAAATTATACTTATGTATAGTTAGTATAATTTAGTATATAATAGATAATAATATATATACTCATGCGAGACAGTTTTTAATAAAAAATAATAATTAAGGCAAAACATTATATAATCGGCTTGGGCGTAATTTGATCTGAACAGGTCAACAAAAGGCTTCGAATCGTTCAGGTATTTTTAAATAAGTTGAGTTGCTAATTTAAGTTAAACTAGCTCTTAAGCCCGTGCAACGCACGGGCATGTTCAAAATGCGTATAAATTGTTAATTACATGACTGTTAATCTTGACGGATGTGTTGTGAGATTAATAATCTCCGAAAAGCATGT
>PHNY01273002.1:0-16787 GCA_003724115.2 Anethum foeniculum | reverse complement strand
AAGTAAAATAATGTCAATAAAGTCATTTATTATTATTTCTTTATTGTTAAAAAATATTTCCAATTTAAAAGTAAATCAAGACTTGGATGAACACTAACTAATAAAAAACAAAGTCTACAGGAAATATAGAAGTCAATTCGTCTTAGTAGTTGTGATTTAATAATATAAGAATTTAAAAATAATTATATAATTATTTAGTTAGTACCAAAATTTTAGAATACATAATCCTAGTACTATATTAATTTTTGTATACTATAGTTGTATTGTTTTTTTGCACTTATTAATAGGGATTTAATTAAATTCAAGTTTATTTATAACTAATGGGATGAACACTAACTAATAGAAAACGAAAGGGAATAAAAGTCTATTCGTGTAAGTAGAATAATAATATAATTAGGAAAATCGATATTATATAATAATATAATTAGAAAAATAGATATTACATAATTATCTAATACCAAAATTTGATACTTTGATACTTTAGTACCGTGTTCCATTTAAACATGATTTCGCTTATTAATAAAGAGTATAGATTGCACATATATGTTAACGTGGTAGGAGTATCATCTTTAGATCTAAAGTGTTATCACTTGGCTAATATTAGCTAATGTTATGTGAAAGTTCACATTTAAAAGAAATTTTATTTTCATGCAACTATTAGTTCTAAATGATTTTTTTTTATAATTTCTACAAATGTAACATTTATAATAATTTTGATGTCCACCAAACAACTTTTGATTTCACTCCATAACTTTATATTCACAATATTCAAACCACACATAGCGAACAATGTTCCCTTTCAAGTTGGGTTTTGTGTACATTCATTGGTTTGTTATTGGCCATGGCCTTCAAGGCTTTAAAATTAGTAGGTGGCCTACTTTGAAACAAGTATATTTTAGTTAGGAGGCATACCAATCCATTAAGCACGCGTTTTATAGTACTCACTCTAAAGCTTTCGGCACAAAGTAAAACTAGCCCAGCCCAAAAACATAGACTACAACTTTACGAATTTACTTTATCTTTTTCCTTAATTAAATCTAGGGCTTTACTTATTAGAGAAAAATCTAAAATTTGGTATTAGGACTGTGACTGTGTATAAAAATTTGGTAAATGAATTATATTCAATTTCTAGTTCATATAAAAAACTAATACGAATGTCTGAATTAAATTGAATTGAATATTTGATTTGCTTTTTTTTTTTTTTTTTAGAGTTAGATCAAAAAAAAAAAAAAAAAGTTTCAAACCCAATGTCCAAATATAATTGGATAATACTATTGTCCATAATATATAATGCAAGAAGGAATGCACAAAAATTAAAAATAATTATGATATTTAAAATTGAAAAAGGAACCAACTGGGCATAGAAACTATATTTTATTCGGCACAAAAATACCTGGTCAACATGTACCAACTTGGCTAATGCCGGATGCTAATGATTACAGTTAAATACTTGAGGTACTCGAAATCGAAATGCGAATATATTTGACTAAACCTTCAAAACTGAATATATAAATTATTATTATAGATATACGAAATTTCCAGTTTCAGCATTTTAATATAAAAATTCATCAAATATACATTAAAGTTCCTAATTGAAAAAGTAAATCTGAAATTTTACTTACAAAAATCAAACATAGAAAATTGAAAAACAACTACCGAATAGTCCAAAATTACTTGCATTAGTACTTAGATTTTTGACAAAATACTGAAAAAGTTTGCTAAACTGCAGGGGACCTTAGCTTTTGGTTGGCAACAAAAAGACGGTACACAGGTGATATAGAAATGAATAAAGGACCCGCAGCAGCTCCCCTTGATAGCCGCTCAACGAATGAAGGCCTCTCTTTCCAAACCCCACCACCATTTTCAATCCCTCCCTTCACTATCAACTCGTCAAACAAGTCGGAACGAAAAAACAACCAAACATCTAGCATTTTTAGTTTTATACGCGCACACATATATTTAGTAGGCTTAAAAGATTAATCTTTTAAGCAGTAAGATTTGTAATAATATATTCATTATTCTCTATGATTCAAAATTGCTTATTTTTGTTTCTATCGTGCTGAAAATGTATTTTTTTTTACTTTTGGACCGAGAAAAAAAACCGGTATAAATTAACCGGTTCAAGGGTAAAAAGATACGTTTTCATTATTTCAGGAAAAAAAGAAACAACCTATTCCATATATGCAACATGAAGTTTTTGCGGCAACATTTCATTCGTGTGCAATTACTATTTTACCCTACTTTACTTTTAAATTACATAAAAAATATTGTTGTTACAAAGAATTGAACCTAAGTGCTCTACCACCAAATTAATAACTTTCACCATTTCAGCTGAAGGATCATTTGTTAAGATAGTGAAAATCATTTACTATGATCTTGGGTGACTAGATTTATATTTAATTTAATATTTATTTAGCATTCATGTAAGATACAATAATTTTGGATTTAGGTAATTAACTTATGTTGATATACTAACTTTATACTCGCGGGTTGCAGCTGTATTATTATTATTTTTTTGTAAAAAAATTTGTTATGATCAACCTATATTTAATTTAGTATTTATTTTAATATTCATATAAAATAAAATGATTCGAGATTTCAGTAACTAACCCATTTTGATAAACTAACTTTGTTACAACGGAATTATTATTATCTATCTATTATATATATAATACTGCAACATGTTTTCTATGGGGTAACAAATAATTCCAAATTACTATTTTACCCTCTTATTTTTATAAATGTGAAAAAATCATTGTTAACATGGAAAATTGAATCCGTAACATGTGCAAATTAATGAATTCAACCGATTGAGTTAGAAACCCGTCTAACCCATTTTGATATACTAACTTTGCTGCAAGAGAATTATTATTATTTATCTATTATATATATAATACTTCAACATGTTTTTTTTGAGGTAACAAATAATTCAAATTATTATTTTACCCTCTTTTTTTTATAAATGTGAAAAATTATTGTTAGACATGGAGAATTGAGCCTATAACATGTATATTCGTGATACAATATATTGTCAAGGATGTTCATGGCCACATTAGTGGTTATAATAACATGAACTACAAATACTATATCATCAACACATCTTTATGGTAAACAAGCACCGAAAAATTAGCAATAATTTTTCTAAAATACAGCTAACTCGTGCCTTGCACGAAGCTAGTTTTGAACTAAAGAGACTATATTTGAGGTAAACCTTAACGCTTAATGTAATTAAGCCTATTTAGTACTCCTATTAGAAAATTTCTGATTAAAGTTGACTTTGGACAGCATGCATCATGAGCTCAACAACAGTAAAATTGCCTAGGACAAGGTTATTTGATCAGTACCAACTTTTAAATTTATGCTTATTGCTGCCCTGAGGTACCATGTGAAAACACAAAACCGAGTTCTCTAAATAATTAGCTATCTGGAATAACCGTATAAATACATAAAGGGACCTGCCTATCGTTTTCAGTTGCTACCTGACATTGCCATTGTTACAAACATATTTTTGGGCGGTTTGAATTGCTTTGCTTCGCGGGCATGGCATTTCGCATTCTTATTTTCGGGTGTCTGCTTTCAGTTTAGCTGATCATGCAGTTATTTTCTGATGCATCCTTCGTTTTCTAAGATGACCTCAAGTTCTTCACTCTTTTCGTCTCAGACACCATTTTACCAACGCAATCAAGCAACTCTTCGTCTCATTACATCATCTAACACTACAACTTGTGACTATTTTTGAAATGAGACTAACTTAGTATGGAAGAGTATAAGATTCTGTCGGGGCTTTACTCTACCGTCATAAGGTTTTAGATGGAATGATTAATTAACACTTAGGAGAGTGGTGAAGTATAATTAACAGGTTTTCGAAACAGAGATCAAAACATAGAAAGTAATATGTTTTCTAACAAGGTCAATGCAAACAAAACGATAAATCTGTAAGAATATCAAGTAATATACTATGTCAAGTGAAAGTTGAAATTTGCATATCATGAGTGGTTCTGTCCCTCTCCTTTCGCTGTGCAATACGTACGTACACCTATGAATCTATTTCAAGAAACCTATTGAATCTTCCATATTATTTTAAGAGAATTTAGGAAAAAATAATTAACACAACTTGTTCATTCAGATGCAGATTATATCTGAACTTAATCTTTTAGTGCTCGGCTTGTCAGTTTGTTGTCATGCACCTGTGTACAATCATAGTTTTAATATAGATAATTGCCGCCCATCATAATTAACTTATAAAAAGTACTGCTACCAATTATATGTTTGCGGTGGGCAAAAGCAAGTTGAGGTCACTCCTTATTGTATTAGCAATTTGCATGATATAGTTTAAGCACTTAAACTTGTATTAAGACAGCTGACATCATACTTAATTTCCTCTTTCGAGTATAATTAGTCCATCCATCTGTTTGCAGCTATAAAATTTTATGTACAGACACAAAGACAAACATCTTCTACATCTGGTTTAGGATACTTAAACATTCTATCAATTCACTGTTTAATTCACAAATTAGTTGCATGACCTATTTGACATTGACATTTTAGTACTGACCTCATTTTATATATCTTAACTTTTTAAGATATAGGTGTGCCTACCTCTCCATCTTTCTCTTCATCCACATTATAAATATACAATGAGAAAAAGAGACATTCTTTAAATTATTGTGCACATCTACTCCCTTACTAGCTCCCACTATATTCTCCCAAAATTTTGGAGAACATTTGTGTTCAGCTACAAACTTAGCTCTAGCTAAGCATGGCTTCTCACCATGCACCCGAATTCGACTCACTAAACTCGACACCACGCTCATTAGACCACCAGGAACCACGTCTCCGCTTCATGTGCAGCTTTGGTGGGAAAATCTTACCCCGCCCTCACGATGATCAACTCCGTTATGTTGGTGGAGACACTCGTATAGTTGCCATCAACCGTCACACTACCTTCTCGTCGCTACTCGAAAAGCTGGCCAAGTTTTCGGGTACAACCAATATCAGCATGAAGTATCAGCTACCAAATGAAGATCTTGATGCTCTTATTACAATAACTAATGATGAAGATATCGAGAACATGATGGATGAGTACGACAGATTGGTACATAATAATCCTCCTCACTCCAAGTTGGCTCGGCTTCGAATTTTCTTGTTTCCAACTGATGTCAATTCTAGAAATAGTAGCATTAGCTCCCTTAGCTCACTCCTTACTGGCTCGGCTAAGCGGGAGCATTGGTTTTTTGATGCTTTAAATGGAAGGGCCGGATCAGGTCTATATCGACTTGGATCCGAGGCTTCATCAATTGTATCCGAAGTCCCAGATTATCTCTTTGGGTTGGAAAATTCGGATGATCCGTCTCGTGAGTCCAAGTCCAAGACCCGACGCTTTTTGAATGACAACTCCTCAGATCCGGGTTCTCCTGCTCCAGTTGTATCATCACCGTTTTGCTCCACTTCTTCGGGCTTGGGACCAACTTATATGACACCAGTTCCCGATCTTAAACCCGTTAAGACCAAGCCCGAAATCCCTGTTTCTGAACCGAAGCAAGGTACGGTTCAAGAGGTAACTGAAAATAATGACCCAAAATTTGTACAACCAGAATATGGCGATAATACAATGTGGCATTATGGTCCGGGTGGTCAGTATCTGAACCCGGGAGGACAACACATGCCAGTTTATTACCTCTCGGGTTCAGTTCCACCACCAGGAACTGTTGGCCTCCAACAGGTTCCAGTGCAGGCACAATTTATACAAAGATATTCAGTGGGTCATAATCAAATCCCCGTGGGATTACATCAGCAAGTTCAGGGTATGGGTCAGGTCTATGCAAGAGAAAGGAATCCATACGATATCCGAAGAACACCTAGTGGAGTCAGCCAGCAAGAAGTTTACTATGAGGTGGGAAATGCAGGTGCAGTCCCAATGTACTCAAGAATGGTGGCTCCAGGTGGCGAAGAGATTGAAGGAGCTGGAAATGAATACAATGCTGGTAGGGTCCTATAGTAAGTGCCTATTAAGTTCATTATTGTGTTAGTATCAGTTTATGTAAGTTATCAATGATGGACGACATAAGAAATTTCGGTACAGAGTAAACTTGGATTGTAAAGAGTGGATTTGGATTGTTAATTCTGCAGAGTGAAAATGTGAATGCATATTATGTATGTTCGCGTTTGGTTCAATTTTCTCTGTTCACATATGATGTATAAAGATGTCATATAAATCTTCTGAACTGTTATTGTCATATCTGCAATCAAGTTGCACTTGCATTAAACTATCGCTATTGATACACTGCTACACATAGATTTTCCACATATTTTTTTTCTAAAGGCCAAGCTGAGTTTGGCAGTGTCCTTTCGGATAGTAGTTATACACATACGACTCTACCTATGGTCGAAGCTTCAACCTCTTAATCTTGTTAATAAAAAAAGAGATGTAAATTACCACAAAACATTTGTAAACCCCATGAAATAAAATTAAACAATGTCAAAGATACCAGAATGTACCCAAATGAAAAGTAAATTAATGAAATTTATATGCCATTAAGGATATATGACTACCGTTAATACTCAAGTGTTAGCAACAAATGAGGTTGCGGCCTATCTTGAATACCAAGCTTGAGTTGTGAGTTTTTGAATGTAGATGATCGTTTCATTCACTTTATTATTAACACAGGCTGCTCTTAAGTGAGCTTTAGTCCTCTGCCACTATACACTTGGAACTGAAGAAGTGCAAAAGAAGATATCTGTTATCACATCATTATAAATGGTAGGACTGTACTAATTGAAAAAGTATATATTAGAAAATAGGCATACCATTTCAGAAATATCGAGTATATATAAGACACTGCTCTTGTATCCAAGTGTTGTAAATTGGATTAACCACTAGTCCTTGCACAGTTAGGTATCTTTGTGTACGGGGCTTTACAAGAGACAATGTAAGAGTCTCAAACATGAGCCAAAAGGACTTCCCTTCCATTGCAGTTGTATAAGCACAAGATATCCAAAATAAGAAAGAATTATTACATAGAAAATTCCATTATCTTTCTATGACCTTTAGGAACCTAAAGTAGAAGTGAAATGACTGAAACGACAGAACTAGAACTACTCTCACAGCAGCAACATTTCTAAAGTAATCTGACAAGATTCACATACCTGTTCAGTTTCTTCCATTAATTAAGATGTATCACTTTCCGAGACAATTTCAGGTTGATTACAATGACAGCATAAGAGTAAGAAAGATGACTACTAAGCTATTTTCCGACAATCAGCTTTGCCCTTGCATGACCTTCGTTTATTTGGAACTGATCTCCCAAGCCAAAATGAGCCATCAATACACAAGATCTCCACCTTTACGAAGTTGTTGTGCATGGGAGTCTGATCTGACATGAGTTGCACCAAATGATAGCAATTACCCACACTTTGCTTATTGTGAACCATTTAGCTATCTTTTCAGTAACATTATCTTTCTGTGGTAATTTATGCACCATTATGGCTGCATCAATTTGTACAGATTTACTTCTATCCCCCTTTATAGACTTATAGTAATTGGTTGTACCTCAGGATTGACAGCAAGAATACGTTTACAGACCAACTGCAACACCTCTGGATTCAATTCCACACCACAACAGGAATTAAACCAATTATTTCCCAGTGTTAGATTACTATTTCTATTTTTTTTGAATTTTCAGCACATGCCTCTCAAAACCTTATTAACCCGATGCCTGCCACTGCAGCCATCATGTTAGGCTGCATAACCAGAAGATACACCATGTAATCTGAAATGAGCTTGGGAATATTGTGATAATCCTTCTTCAGTGGCTCATTTTTTTTCATCATTGTAGCAAAGGTCAGTAGCAATGTGCCACAAAGGAAGGCTCTCAGCATATTCAACATTAACAACAAATGGGAGTAATTCTTTACGACCATAATCTTCTACCCGGAGCACCCATTCACCTTAGGCCGAACATATTTCTCATGCGGTTTCCAGATCATCTGCCATCCAAGATTTTCCTTCAGCTCTGCAAAAATGAAGTTTCCTAAAGTATATTGAATGCTACGAAATCAATATACCAAATATCATCCAAGAAGGTAGTAAGGACCACATAATCATAAATAAGTTCTCTCTTCTAAGGACGTTTTTTGACGCATTAATAAATCAAATTGTAGTTGACATAGTTTCAGGCCACCTTCGGGACATGATTGGTAAGGAAAACTTCAAACAAGTTATATCAAATCTTTAGTCTTTATTTTCAGCAACGAGCTTCGTATCCTACTAGATCTTGATTGAATACTTGAGTTGTCTGGAGCTGGTGACTTCCTGAGAGGTATGGTAGTCCAGTTTCCGAAAATAAGCATTGTAAATGCAATAACATCCAAATCAATGGCCCTGACAAGAAAAGTGTACGTAACCCCCACACGAAACCCTTCATAATTTTTCTTATCAATGTAATAGAAGAGTACAGAGTACATGATAACAGCAGTGGAGGAGATGCACTAGTATCCTAGTACATCATACACAACTGGGAGCTTGGTGAAGCGAACTCCACAAAGAAATTTCAGTTCCACCTCTACTACATGAATGCATCTTCGCTGATCTTGCGAGAAAGAAGTCTCGGCTCTGGTTGTGTTCACCGAAGCAAAAAATAAGATCAACCAAGTTCTTTAAATGTCTCAAAGTAGCCATAAGCATATTGCACCACTTGCAAGTCTGTTAACTTACCTTAAATAGATTGGCATCCGTTATAACTCTATGGCTCCGGAAGCATTTCAATTTGTGTCGGAAGCCTAGCAATTTTTTTCAAGTAGTACTCATCCATGAATTTAGCTTACTTTGGCCTTGGATCTGTTTCTGTAAGCATAGAGTCATGGGAGCTACTCGCACTTGCAAGATATTGAGAACGTGCACGCTCAGCATACTTGATGACCCCTGCTAAAAACACGAGTGATGTTGGGATCCATAAATTTTCTTAACAGGTAGGGCTTCAAAGCAAACATAAATTACAGCAATACATTGGAATAATAAGCCAAATAGATGTCGAAACTTTAATTCATTATCCTCCAGAGCAAAATCAGTTATGGTATCTGGACCACCTAGGCGTACTAAACCAAATGGAACCCAAAACGTAGAAAAATCATAATCAGTAGAGGTTTTGTCTTTGGTTGTTGGATAGCTATTCTTGCTATTATGCGTCCCACTACAAAGTTTTCTGCCCAATTGGCAAGCGAGTATGCTGGCCAAACGGGCACGATGATCCAACTGTGTGATGTCTTCTTTGTTGGAGGAGAAACTAAAACTAACAACATATCGAGAAAAAGGATTATGAAAATAAAAGTCCGAAAATTCCATTTATCCCAAAGTGACTTCCAAGCTTTAGTTATGGGATCAGCCATACTACAGTTGCATGTTCTGATTGCCTCGGGCTATTTGTGCTGTACTGGCTAGAAAGCATAAGAACGGTAATTGATATCTATAAGTAGATAGAGCTAAATATCTCATATATATGAATGTTTATGTAATAAATTGCAAGATTATTCTATAACAAATTGTCTAGAGTACGAATCCTGCACCCACACCCCCACACACCAATGTTGTATCAACGTATGGTCACTTTTCTAATGCTAAATGGGAACCGTTATTGTCTTATGTGAAAGTATTAATAGACTTGTTACTGAGTTTTTTAGTCTTACAGGGATAGGTTAGAGGTAAAATAAAGTACGTTTTCTGTTGTGCAAGGCATGCTTACTGTAATAAGAGTAAGTCACATTGACAATCTCAAGAATTAGTTGACTTGTAGTGAATTAGTAATTTGCATTTGTATCTCTTGAGTCTTAAAACTAATTAGAAGACTAGACTGGAATATTTTTCTATGGACAACCACCAAGCTAAGGAATAAAACTCTGTAAGAAGATCAAGCCCGATCATGCCTCAGAATGAAGATATAAAACTTGGAGAAGAATAATGTTGTAGATTGAAAAATGTTCTAAGTTAGATGTCGACAAGTCACAGATCAAATTATATCGCGAACTGTTTATGCTTATAGAGAAGTCTGTCGCGAAGTCAGCCTGTAGAAAAGTCTGTCGCGAAGTCAGCCTGTAGAAAAGTCTATCGCGAAGTCAGCCTGTATAGAAGTCTGTCGCGAAATAAGCCTATAGAGAAGTTTGTCGTCAGTCTACAGAGAAGTCTATCGTGAAGCCAGTGTATAGAGATATCTATCGCGATGTTAACTTATAGAGATGTCTATCGCGAAGTCAAGGTTATAGAGAAGGGTATCACGATAGAAGCTGCATAAATCTATATCGACAAGTCACATCTCTACAAGTAAATATCGACAAGTCCCTACAAGGACATCTCTACAAGTGTTCAGTATTTAGAAGATTCCACAGTCAACAAACCATTTTATCAATAAAATGGAAAGTTTACAAATGCAGTTTGAAGAGTGCAAGATCAAAGGCCAAGATTAACTGGACAAAGGGTGTAGCAGACCTGCAAGATAGTCTGTAGATATGCAGTACTGAATATAGAAACAGACAAAATGTCTTTATAAAATATGTCTATCCATTTTGGTGCAATCTCTGTAAACCGTGCAGGTTAATCTATAAAGCATGACACAGATCCTTTGTTTAGATAAGAGAGCAGAAATAGAAAATAGATAGATCTTGTATTCTCTCGAGCAGAAGTTAAGTTCTTAAACATTTAAGAACTTAGATTTGTAGCACAACCCAATTAATTTTGAAATAAAATCAAGTGAGTTTTGATAACTATTTACTTCATGCAACTTACAGTAGAATTAGTTATCACTGCAAATACACTTAAAGCCATTAAAGCTCAAACAGCCTACTAAATATAACTTGATTTATTTGAACTATCAAAAATAGTTTTCAAGGAAAAATAAAGAAACACACATTCACCCCCCCTCCGTGTGCATTTCATACCTAACATTTTCTGACTTATCAAACCAATGGCAACTGCAGTGCTATTGACCATGGAAAGTTGGGAAAGATATTTAAGCTTGATCCAAAAATCTTGAGTTCTTCTTCGGTGGATGTCACTTCCTCTTTCACCTTTAACCCGGATGAATAAGGAAGTTTCTCATGATTTTTTTTATGGAAGAGAAGTTTCTCAAAATATTTTTCAAAAAGATAAGGGTATTAACTATGAGCATTTCAATCCTTTTTATCAAATTCTTGCTGAAATTGTCAAAACTGATTTTAATTCTTCAAACACAAACAAATTTGTGAACTTTGTTGAGTTGAAAATTATGTACAAGTTGGCTTCAAAATCTGTTGATTTCAATTTTCCTTACATGAGTTTGACAAAGATGATTTCTGTTGCTCAAATTGGTTACATGCCTTATGGTCTTTTACTCACTCAAATCTTTGAACACTTTCACTATGACTTACTTGCTTATCCTTGTTTCTATGTGAACCATAACATTTTCGATAAGATTCCTAGAGCACCCTCACATTTTCCTGAAAGTAATGTGCAACCTGCTTTTGTGAGCATTCAATTTGGTACTTTGCCTCCCGTGAATGTTGTTTCTGCTCCTTTGTCTGCTCCATTTGTTGTGAATACCATGCCTATTGTGATTGAAGATGATGCTATTGTGACTGATTTGCCTGTTTCTACTTCTATGAATATGTTGCCTGCTGTTGTGCCTCATTCTATGACTCCAAATGTTGTCCCCAGTTCCAGTCCTACTCATGTTCAACTAGTTGTATTTTTTAATGTGCTAGTCAAACTTTATGCAATGTGTGAGAAAATTGACATGAACTATAAGGATTTAAAACTTAAGGGTGAAGCTCTTAATGATAAATTTACTGAATTGCTGGGAAGAGTTGACATTCTCATGAAAATGCTAGGGTCAGCTATGGGTAAAGTGAGTGCTGTGAAGACTAACCTCTATCAAGTTATACAAATTTAAATTGATACAGCCTCTACTTAAGTACCCAAACATTGTTGAGGATATTGATATTGTGAATATGGAAGTAGTTGGCAAGGACGAGTCTCTTGCTGGAAACGGAGATGACACTAGAAAAATTGCTAACATGAATGTTAATATGCTCATTCTGTGATCAACTTTGATTCATATAATCAAGTTGATTAACTCTTTATGTAGTTGATGTATACTCTACTTTTTTCTGTTTAAACACTATCTGTTTGTGTGCTTAGTTAGTTGTTGTTTCTAGTTTGCCAGAGTTTCCTCATTTGGGTACCAGTACCAAACTGGACTTGTTGAATTAGCTTATGTTAATGTTGGCTTTTGTAGGCTTGTATTCCTTAGTTTCTAATGAATGAATGCAGTTAGTTTCTTGTGCAAATGTTAGCATTTTATAGTTTGCATTACTTAAGTAATCTTGCATGAGCATTCTAGGTTCCAAGCACAAATATATCACTGATCCTATGGACTGCCGGAGGTTTATATGGGACTTCCTTGATCTATTTCCAAGGTGAACTGGCCACCTTTAGATGCTTACACATAGTATATGTGCAAAATTTTACAGAAAACAGAAGCTTGGGACTTGGCATGATCATTTCTTATTCTATAGCACGGTTTGTGTTCTTTGAACTTAAATTTTGTCTTGAGTATTTATACTTTAGTTTTTAAGAAAAATACTTACATGTTTGATGTTTAGAAGTGAATGATGTAAATTTATGAACCCTTAGCGCCCTCCCCCTTCCCATTCCCAAATCCTTTTGCAGATTTGAGAGTATCACTAATGTGATTTCAACATTTTTATGTTCACCAAGTCTTGATTTATTATAAAGCTTACAAAGTCTGTATTCTTATACTAATGCCTTAGATGTTTATTTCAAGAATACAATTTCTTGTACTCAAAGATGGACATGTACTCTATCAAAGAAGAAATTTATTGTTTAAGTAGAGATATTTTATGGAACTGCTAGAATATAATTTTCAAGTAGAATCGTGTACTTAGAAATCCTCTAGTGGTTATTGATCTCGATTTTTGCTTGTAGAGTAATTTCATTAACTTCTACGGCATTTATTTAGAAGGTTTTATGATATTACGTGAACTGATTGTTTAGATAACTTGAATTATTTACAAATTGGTTAAAATCTTTATTCAAATTAATTTAGTTCTATAATTCGCAAAAATGTTAAGTACTAAAAATTAATCTTGAATATCTTTTCAAAGTACTAACATATTCGTGTAATGAATTTTTGCAGAAATAAATTGAGTTCCTGGACTTTAACAAGAGACATACGAATTCTCTTAAAAATTCGAACAAATCAAATCCAATCCCATCTCTTCATTATATTCTCCGATTGATTTAAATTATTTTGTACTTAGATAAAAATATTATCACCAACAATTTGAAATCAATTGCAATTAAAATTGATCACTTGTCGATCAATTTGGAACAAGTTAACTCAACGAACTAATTTTGAACTCACTTGGGACTTGACCATTTACAAGATGGACTTAATGAATTTGATTTCATTCTTGTAAGTTTCTAACAAATATGTAATAAATTAAAACCAGTCCTAAAATGTGAAATATTTTTATTGTCCGATTTTTGTTTTGTATGGATCCAATTATCCAAGTTTTACATGGTATTT
Source organism: Anethum foeniculum (assembly GCA_003724115.2). Taxonomy (NCBI): domain Eukaryota; kingdom Viridiplantae; phylum Streptophyta; class Magnoliopsida; order Apiales; family Apiaceae; genus Anethum; species Anethum foeniculum. The sequence goes on along the minus strand of PHNY01273002.1, from coordinate 3,213 downwards.
ATTATAAAAACTATGTTGTAATGTATTTGAGGCCCTTGTATTTATCTTATTACATTGCAATGATCAATGATACTATTAAAGTTGTGTTAGGCCCATTGGGCCAAGGTCCATAAGGCCCACCCAACTAAAGCCCATATGTAAAGGCCCACGAGGAGGGCTATATATAGAAACCTCTACAGAGGTTGGCATTTAGGCTCTAGGAGCAACATTGGCGCTAGAAGGAGGGGCCTTCCCTTCTCATTAGACATAAAGAAGATCTAAGGCTTATGGAAGAGATGGAAGAAACGCCAATGCTTATGGAACATGAAGTAGACAGATCTAAGGCTCCAGCAACAAAAGAAGTGGGCAGCATCAAAAAACAAGCAAATAAGGAGAAAAACCGGATCCAACCACAGGTGCTGTTCCTAGAAGAAGGCTCACCGATTGTAAAACAACTCCCAACACATTCAGATCCACTAAGCCAAGGGAAACGAATGAAAGGCCGTGATAGAACCTTGTTAGAAACAACAACAGAAAAGAAGGTCTTGTCTAGTGACGTGAGGCTTTACCTCGAAAAACTTCAACGCCAACACAAGGAGGACGAAGAATGAAAAATTGAAGGAACATGATATAGGAGTTATTGACGATGAGTTGCGAAATCTAGAAATCGAATGAAAACTCCTAGCTGAAAAAATCAGAAAGAAAAAAGAGATCCTGAGACTCTAACGCAAACTCAGCGACGTCTCCGAAGGACGTATATCGTCAGAGTACCAGACTGAAAACTAACAAACACAGTGGAGCATTCAGGTTATGAAGAGTCTAGTGGCTCATTTGCTTCTAAAAGAAAAAGAAAGAAACAAATGGATAACAGTGCTTTAGAAGATGAAGACTTTCAGCTAGAGGGCCCTAGGAGACGAAAGCCCTCGAGGTAAGCGAAGTTTGAGGAAAACGTCGCTCTCGTAAAATTTTTTATTCGAACTCAGTCTAGAGGCCTCGAGGTGGCTTCTGAGAGCCCCCTGGCAGAGCATATCGAAAATGCTAAAATAAATAGAGATTTAAAAGTTCCTCCCATTGAGTCCTTTGATAGATCCACGGACCCATCAGACATCATTAATTTCTTCGATGGAAGAATGGACTTCTTCGGGCACTCCGAGGTTGTCAAATGTCATTTTTTCTCTACTTGTCTCAAAGGCACGACACTGCATTGGCTTAACAATCTTCAACCGAGGTCAATTGACTCTTGGACAATTTTGAAAGGGCAATTCAGAACAAGGTTCTCAAGTAACAAAAAAGGTGGTAAAATGACAGCTTCCCTCATAACGATACGACAATGAAGCAACGAGCCACACAGAGATTATCTCACACGCTTTAGAGTTCACATTGCAGAAATAACAGATTTGATAGAAGCTCTGGCTATCAACTATCTCTTTGCGGGAATTGATAGATCTCGTCATAGTCAACTTCTGGAAGAGTTTTTTGAAGAAGAGCCAAAAACATTGCAAGCTGCAATCAGAATTATTGAATATATGTTGACTCTTCAAGAAGCCTTAGGAAGCATCCAACACTCCAGATCTCGGAGGACTTGATATGATCGAAGTCCACGAAGATCGAGGTGGTCTGAGATGACTTATGACAGAAGCCCTAAAGATCAAGACCCAAAGTATAGCTCGGGAAAATTGCGTTCGTCACACTCTTCTCCCACTTCACAACCGTTTCGGAAACCTCGTGATCGCAATGATGACATTAAGCAACAGAGGTCCTATAAGGACAACAGGTCCTGGCAAGCAAGATCAAAAGAAGAAAATGAACCGATTAAACTAAATACTGAAAAGTCAACCATTTTTGCAATTCTTAAAACAGAACCAAATTATGGGCCACCAAGACGAATGAACCCTTGTAGACCCCCGAGTAATCGATATTGCGAGTTTCACGAGGATACGGGTCATGACACAGAAAGATGCTTTCAACTAACATGCTTAATTGAAGACAAGATAAGGGATGGTCATTTCAAACATTTTGTTGACAATAATGAAACCAGTCGAAGTGTTCCTCGAGATTCTGACAGGATCATTGATGTTATCTCAGGTGGATATTCGGATGAAGGAATTTCAAACAATGCAAAAAGGTTATATGCTAGAGAAGTATGCCGTGTAGAGGCCAAGAGGCCTCGGAAAAATGCAACTCCTGTGATTTATTTTTCAGATGATGATTTTTCAGAAAATATGATTGAAGGACATCAAGATGCCCTAGTCATCACAGCAAAGATTGGTACAAACACGGTAAAAAAGATATTGATAGACAACGGCAGTTCAGTCGTTCAGTCGACATCTTGTACAATAGCGCATACTCCATGATAGAACTGGGAGATCTCAAAATCGATAACTCCAAGACGTCACCTCTTTACTGCTTCACAGGTAATGAAGTAAAAGTGATTGGAATAATCGACATGCCTGTCCTGTTTGGATCGCCATCCTGTCAGTCTTGGTAAATGGTTAAATTCCATGTGATCAACGCCACTTCTAGCTATAATGCAATTCTAGGACACACAATGATAGCAGCCCTGAAAGCCGTAACTTCCATTGCGCACTTGAAAATGAAGTTTCCTACTGATTTTGGAGTTGGAGAAGTATGCGGAGATCAACGCGACTCGAAGCAATGTTACCTAAGCAACGCAGTCCCGAAGAAACTTAAGACCATCGATCTCGAAGTCAATCAAGACATTCAAGTGGACCCAAAGGAAATTATCAAAATTCCTAAAAATAGCTGTTGTGAGCCAAACGAGACTTTAGAAGACGTCCAACTTTTTGAAGGAAATACGAAAAAAATGGTCAAAATTGGAACTAATCTCCTTCCAAAGATCCGAGATCTCTTAGTCAAGACCATGCGAAACTTCGCAGATATCTTCGCCTGGGATCCTAAAGATATGCCAGGAATATTTGAACAAGTGGCTTTGCATAGACTAAACATCAAATCAGGTTCTCGTGAAGTGAGACAAAAGAAAAGGATCTTTTCTGTAGAAAAACAAGAGGCCATTAATGGAGAGTAGAGATGCACAAAAGGCCCGGCGGGCCGGGCTTTGACCGGGCCCAGAAAAGCCCGGGCTTTTTGGTCAAGGGCCGGGCCGGGCCGGGCTTTCGGAAAATATCTAGGCCTTTTTAGGCCCTCGAGGCGGGCCGCGTCGGGCTTTTTTTCGGGCCCAAACCGGGCCGGGCCGGGCTTTTTTCCGGGCCCAAA
>PHNY01272997.1:1785-13250 GCA_003724115.2 Anethum foeniculum | reverse complement strand
TATATATATATAAGATGGACACTGCCTATGTAAATATAATTCCTACACATTAAACCATGTCATGCGTAATTTGAATTTTTTTTTGATATTAATTGTGGGGGTGCAAATTTTTTTTTTTTTGTGTTATAGTTTAAAATAATATTTTTGGAAATATGTTTGTACATTAAAGAAAACATTCTCTTAGCTTTAATCGTTGTTGATCTTTTCCCTATTAATAATTAATTTAAATTGCTCAACTTATTTATTTTATATTTGGTTCATATATTTATAACTTGTTTTTTCTTATCTAAGCAAATGATAATATAGGAGCAGATATGATTGCTAGATGTAATATATTAATATAGTTTGTGTTTGGACTTTGGAGTTTAGACATGTTCCGAGCTAATATAGTAGTTGACTTTTTTTTATACAATACTGGATTTGACGAAATAAATATAGATTAGGGTTTTGTTACTAGGGTTTTTGGGATGAACAGTCGGACGCAAATGGCTGAATCATCACCATCACCAGCTGTATTTGATGAAATAGTAAATCAACTGAAACAACAAAATCGTGGTGGCAAGAAACTCAACAAACGTCACATTTGATCCTTCCAAGAAATTTAGGGGGATTGGTTTGAAATTTGACAAGAGATGGTCGAATAATTAATTTTCCTAGAGAACACGTTGAACAAGGAAGTTTATCTGGTGGTCTGACTTTTTGATTTCTAAGAGGATCTCTTGCAGAATTTTCTATAATACGCATCATAGAAACTCCCGAATGACCAAGTCTTTCATGTCATAGAATAAGGGATTTTGGAATAATGATTTTTGGAATAGTGATACTATGAGACTCAATGACCTTGATTTGTATGGAATATAAACCAGAAGAGACTGATGGTAATTTTTCCAAGATTTTCTTATAGCCTGAGCTAATTGAAGTGACTGGGAGATATTCTTTTCCATCCTCACTTGTGGTTTTCACGTGAAAATCATTAAGACAAATGTCTTTAAATTTTAAGAGGTTCCTAGTTGACTTGCTAGAGTATAGAGCATTCGACATATGAATTTGTGTCTAGTTTGCTAGAATAAAACTAGCCTTCCTAAAACCTTCGATTATAATAGATGTACCCGAAATTGTCCATACTTGTATGTTGGTTTTAGTTAACTGTGAAAAATATTTGTTGAGTTTGTAGAATTGTATTAGTGGTCACGCAGTCAGCAATGCATATGGCCCCCATATTTATGCTGTGTACATATATATGAGTGAAAAAAAGTTTTATAAAGGCAAACAAAGTATATAAAACTAGAACATAAAACGAGAATATAAAACAAGCACATGTGAGTAGATACCAAAACAAGTACATGTAGTAGATTACATATGAAAACTAGTCATCTAGGTCGTAAAGGTTAGCACCACTCTCTAGTTTATTTGAGGTTTTATTGATGGTTCATCATTATAGCTAACCAAATTTGTTTCCACCTTTTATCCGTTCGGCCTTTTAGATGACTCGTAAAGTTCTACAAGATGTTTAGGTGTGTAACAAGTACGAGCCCAATGCCCATGAACCCCACATCGAAAGCAGATATCTCTAGTATCTCCTACTAGGGGTGCCTTTCTTTTATTTGACATCTCATTCTGCCACTTCTGGTGGCCAGAGTTGTTGTTGTAGCCATCACGCTGCCACTTGAGGTGGCCAAAGTTATATTTATTACGAAATCGACCACGAAAATTTCCACGCCCACGATTTCGTCCATAATCTCGTCCTCCTCTATGCCCTTTCCCACGTTCATTCTTCCGGAATGACATGTTATGTACTTCAGGTAACTGGGCAGAGCCTGTGGGACGTATCTATAATTTTTCAGCAACAACTCATTATTCTTTTTAGCTACAAGGAGGAGAGATATCAGCTCGCTATATTTTTAAAAATTCCGCGCCCTGTATTGTTGCGCCAGAATCATAGTGTTGGGGTGAAAAGTTGAGAGAGTCTTTTAAATCGTGTCAGTATTAGTAATATTCTCACCACACAAGGTCAGTTTTGAGCTAATTTTGAACAAGGCGGAATTATATTCACAGTTGAGTTGAAATCTTGCAACCTTCTATTAATCCAGTCATAACGGGCATGTGGCAAATGAACAAGTTTTTGGTGAGAAAATCTATTTTTAAGATTATTCCAAAAGGTGAGTGGGTTTTTGACGGTTATGTATACAGATTTTAAATTTTCGTGAATGTATGATGCCTAAGGAAAATGATAGTTTTGGCATTTGTTCAACCGTTGGGGTTTTCCTGTTAGTATGGTGTCTTTTAACCCGTTAGCACTAATGTGTAATTCCGCATCGACTACCAAGATTGATAATTATCCCAGACACATCCAATGCAACAAATTCTAATTTTGTAAGATTCGTCATTCTGAATGTAAAATAAATATTTAAAACATGATATGATACGTCACATAAATATTTAAATAAACATGTTCAAATAATAACAAATGTGAAATAATTTACTACAAAAATTATAACGACATAACTGGCCAGAAAACTTTTGAGTACTACTTAATAGCATAGCCACCTTTATAGCATTTAAACAGTTATATAAATTAATATGTAAACAACGATAAGATTAATATCTTAAAATAAAAATGAGTAAAGCTAAGTCGTACCCCTTTTATGGAACAAGTTTCGGTCGACAAAGATTCATGAGTGAATTAAGTCATACCTCTTTTATGGAACAAACTTTAGTTGACAGAGACTCGTGCTAATAATGTGTTACAAAACGAGTAATTAAACTACTTTATTAACTAATAAGAATTAGAAGATGAGAATATTAAGAAACAATGTTTTTCATCTCGATTCATGTGTGTCAAATTATTATAGAACAATCCTATTTATAGGATATTAAATATATTTCATTTTGTACTATGGCTGTGTTTGACATTGATGTTGTAGACAGTAACAACACCTTTTTGCTCAAAAACGGTAAAAAAACTGTTTGATAAAATTTAAAAGCTGCTTTTCTGAAAAGTGCTTTTGACTTTGAAGCTGCGGTTAGAGAAAGCAGGCCCCTGAAAAAGCTGGTTTTCAGGTGCTGATTTTACTATTAAACGTCACCGGAATCATTTAATTTTTTACTTTAAAACATACATATATCAAAAAAATATTACCAAAAAATGATCTAATTTTTTAAAAACACTTATTTCTAAGAGAACAACAAATTTTAACATTAATCCTAAAACCGAGCCTACATTTTGTACTATTTGTAATAATTGTAGTAGCTGTAATAATTGTACTATTTTACTTAGCAAGTAAGTCTCCACTATTTATATGCAATATTATAACTTTGACAATTTATAACAATCAGGGTTTTGTTTATAGGGGTTTTGGGGATGAACAGTCGGACGAAAATGGCTGAATCATCGCCATCACTGATAACTCCCAATCCCGATCTAGTCCTTCCAACGTCGCGTGCGGTGTAGCTGCTGGTGGGTTTCTGCAAAATAACACTGGAGGGGGGTTTGAGCCCCGCGGCGCCTCCGGTGTGAGAATAAGAGATGGTTTTTGGAAGGTAAAAGACCAGAAATGAGAGAGATCTAAATATGTAGGGTGAGTGTGTGTATATAATATAGTGATGAGTAAAGAGTGACCAACCCCTCAACCATTCATCCTGGGACTATTTATAAGCCCGGGACTAGGGTTTTGGGAAATGTACCTGTGATCCTAACCCTTCATTACCAGGTGAGGAGGACGCCTGACGCTCACGGATGCTTTACACGTGTCCAGGTGNNNNAATGTTTAGGCGTGTGCCTTTATTGTGCTCATCATTGGCAATCATTAGCTGTCACCATCACCAGTGGTCCCCAGCCATGACTCGTGCTCCACCTGTCCCTGTATCATTCTAGTAATGATTGTTCCCTGGGCTAAGCCCAAATGAACCGGGGCTAAAATGGAACAAATGAACCGGGGCTAAAAACAGTGTTGGACTTGATTTAACCCTGACCCAAAACAGCTAGGATTATTTATATCCTATCAATCACCGGCTGTATTTGATGAAATAGTAAATCAATTGAAACAACAAAACAGTTGTAACAAGAGATTCAACAAAAAGACACTTAGTACGGTCGAGGATCTTGTTAATAAACTTGTTCTCTTCAGGGAGGAAGAGGAAACACTTACCAGTGAGGAAGAGGAAACACTAAAAACGATTCCAGTTTATGATACGGTTAATATGCTGCTGGATTTGTTTCAAGTGGAACATTTTAAGTTAACTCTAATGGTATCCAGGGCGCTTATCCTATTATGCGATTTGCTTTCCCCTTCCAGTGATGTTATTGTGGAATGTAATGGAGCAGCTTCTTTTCTGAAAATTTTGTCTATATTTAAGGACATCAAATTAATGGTTGAAAAGCTAACTAAATCTAACTTAAATTTAATTTCTGTGCCCTAGAACAATAATTTTAAGTTGTCATCGATTCACTAATTATATTTCCTTTTTTTTTTTTTTCTTTTTTCTTTGTTGCTAAGTAATTCACTAATATTTCGATATGTGACTTTGGTAAGTATCTAAAAACACTGGAAAAATTGACTCACAAGTACCCAACTGTTTGCTTAGAGGCAGGGGCACTAAAGGCTGTTCTACCGCTTTTTAAATCGTCATGGATAGAATTTAAGGTATTTGATTTGTTAAATTAATTCGCTAATTTGTATTTCGAAGCATTTTTGTCAAATCACTTCAACTTGACAATTTTGTAGAGGGCAGCATCTTCCATCGCGATGAATATGCACAAGGAGATCACTTTTGATGCTGATATTTTCGTAACAACTGCAGTTCCTTCACTATCACAACATCTTAAGGACCGTGATGTCGAGGTATGGCCATATTTATTGGTATCAATGATCCGTTGGGTGTCTTTAAGGCAATCTATTAAGTTGTTGTTTTGTTTATCTGTTTTTAGGATATAAACGTTGCTACAACTTGTTTGACTAAAATTGTCAAGGCATTTGAATCATCATCTCATATTCTCGACGATCTCATTGAACAAGTTGCAAATGTAATTTCCTCCTGTAAATTTGGAGCTGGACGGGAGTCTCTCAACATATCTTCTTGGATGGTAATTAGTACTGCTGATCTATGTATCAAGTGGTTAAATTACTTATTCTTGTGTTTGTAACTGTATAAATATGCAGGACTTGGTTCGTTTACTTCAAACCTGTGCACAAAGCCCGCATTTAGGATCCAAAGCATTTAGTGGGATTGGTTTTGTTGTGATACATTTACTCACTGGTTCCAGTGTTTTCTGCGCATCAAGTAGACCAGAACAACAGGTGATGTTACTCTGCTTCCCATCTGTAGCGTAGGCCTCCTTTTTAATTAATTTATTCATTTCCAGTCTTCGAGAAGGTCCAATATAATTAAGATACGTGATAGTTCATAACTTATGTATTCATAGTCAGCACTCATCAACTTCTATGTTAGGTTATTGACAGAACCAGAACATATTTCTCACACTTGAATTCGTTCAGTGTACCAATGACATAGATTGATTGGTATTTGTATTTTTTTCCCTATATATAGCATTGCTATTTTCTTAATATTTTCAAATTTATAGCTGATGTCTATACTCATGACAGTTGAATGAGATAGTGAACCTAGCAAATGAGCTTCTTCCTCCTCTGCCTGAGAAGCAAGATGATCTGATGAATTCTTCCCGTGAGAAATTACTAATTGACCATCCCGAGCTCCTTCTCCAATTTGGACCGTATCTTCTTCCTACTTTAATCAAGGTAAATATCCCAATAATCTAGACCTAAAGAAAGCTTTTATTCTCTGTTTGTGATTTTTTCAGTCCTTTCCCACCATGCATATATGTGAAAACAATGTGAGTGGTCCTCTTTGTCACATATGCCTTTCTGTCATTGAGAAGCTTATTCACTTTAGCAGCAAAGAAGCCATCAATTCTTTATTGATGTGGCGGCGCATATCAAGGTAACAATTTAGTCTCCGAATTTACATTTGCGAATTACTTGTCTGCTATGCTATTTAGAAACTTAACATGAGAATTTTTGATTGATGTCTAGTTTTTAGCTGGAGTTCTAGCATGGAAAGATCCGATTGCCTTGTCCCATGCCCTTCAGATAGCTGAAATTTTAATGACGAAACGCCAGAGATATTCTCCAAGATATTTGTGAGGGAAGGTGTGATGCATGCAGTAGTCGCACTAATAATACCTGAATCTCCTGGTACTGCTTTTTCTCGATCGTCATCATGTCAGGAGGAGAGTTCTAAACATTCAGGTTTAGCCATTGCTTCACCTGTAAATCTAGTAGAAGTTTCAACTTCTGATTTCCAACTTTCGGTGAAGGCAAGTAAAAAAGCCCAGGCCTTCCAAAATTGTTATGGTCATGAGCTTGTTAATGGTAGGTCTATGGATCTTGTAAATTTGAGATGCCTTTGCTCAAAGTTTACTGAAATTGTTAATCAAAGAACTACATTTGACGGATCACATGACATTGAGGACAAGATCTATATATCTGATATACTAGAAAAATTAAATCAAGGAGATGTTTTTTCCACTTTTGAGTTCAATGATAGCAGGATTGTGGATGCTTTGCTTAATTACCTGTCTTGTGGAGCTTTATGTGAAAAGTATATCCCTGAATCTATGATGGCCATGTACCGTGAGGAAACAATGAGAAGGAGGGAAATATTTATTACAGCTGCCCTTCCTTTGGGTCTTGAAGATATGAAAAAAGCTCCTTTGAGTATTCTGGTTAAAAAGCTTCACCAAGCTTTGTCCTGCTCTGAATGTTTTCCGATTTTCTTCATCTATGGTGATAGGTCATGTATTAGAAATGCTCATCTGTCATCCGGGCTATCAACTATAGCTAAAAAGTTTAAACTACGTCTTTGCAGAGCAAAGGGAGAAGAATCTCTCAGTGATTACTCTTCATGTATCGTTTCATTTCATCCTTTACAAAAATTAGCCGATGTTGAAAATTTTCTTTGGCCCCTAGTTCAAAATTGTGAGCCCCAAGAAAGGCTTGAAAGACCTGAACCATATTGCAGGCTATCTTTTTTTGTAGGTGAAAAGGAACTAAATTTGAGTACATCAATTTATGATGCTGTCCAGAAATGTGTACACAATAAGATTCAAAAGGATAACGATAATGGTGAAGGCAGGCTGTGGGATGATACATATAGCATTGCATATAGAAGATCAAACCGCCCAGTGGAAACGGATTCAATGATAGGCTCAATGCCTCCATCTAAATCGAGTGAAGTGGTGGCTCCTCCAGATACAACAAAGCAACAAATATCACTCTTGGATAGCGTTTTGTGTGGAGAACTTCTTTCTGATCTAGGAAAAAGTAATCGAGCTTATAACATACTGGCATTGTTCATTGTATTAGAGGGGTTAAATAAGCAATCTGCAAGCATACATGCAAAGGCAAGTCCTGGTGAAGGAAATATATCAAGTTTGACTGGCAAGAAATTTATAAATAAAACTCTCACTTCGAAATTACACAGACAGACCGAAGATGCACTTGTACTTTCTAGTGGAATTCTTCCATCGTGGTGTTACCAATTACTAAAAGCCTGTCCATTCTTGTTTTTCATTTGAGACGCGGTGTCAGTACTTCTATTCAACTGCTTTTGGTAGTCCACGTGCAGTAAAGTATCTTCAGCAACGGCAGGGTGTTGTTGAGGGCTTAAAGAATGAAATAGAAATAAGGTTTGGGGGACTGGTTATCGAAGTACTTCTTGTGTCCCGAGATTGCATCCTTGACTCGGCAGAAAAATTTATGGAGACAGAGTGTAATCTGCAATCTATTATTGAAGTAATGTTTGATGGCGAGGAGGATGTAGGACTGAAATCAACTTTTGAGTTCTACCGCCTTTTAAGTCATGATTTACAGAAGTTTGGACTTGGAATGTGGAGGTCTAATTCTTCTGTGATGGAAGCTGATGGGAAGGGTAGTAAAGTTATAACTAGTCAGGCTCTTGATGAAATAATTCACGCACCTCTTGGACTGTTTCCACGTTGTTGGTTGTCTGATGCAGATGTGTTGGAGGGGGTCACATTTGACAATGTTCTTAAGCACTTTAAATTTCTTGGTCGTGTTTTGGCGAAGGTTCTTCAAGATAAAAGGCTTTTAGATCTGCCATTATCGTCAGCATTTTATAGGCTTTTGCTTGGTCAAGTAAGCGCAGTAGTTGGTTGAAATGAAATTGAGTTCTTACATTCCTTCCATGTCAAGTAGATATTTCTAAAATTGCATATTGTTGTGATTTTTTCATTGATGTAGGTTCTCAATTTGCATGATATTATTTCTTTTGATGTTGAGTTGGGGACGAAATTGTTGAAATTGCAAGACGTTGTTAAGAATCCATCTAGTGAGACTGAGAATCCTGGCCATGATTATATGCTACCTGACTATCCGTACAAGGATAATGTAATTCTTCGTATCTTTTGCTTAAATAACGTTCATCTTCGCTTTTTAATCGCTGTTTAATGGAGTTGTTTTTTAATAAATTTATTTTATTATTGAATGGTCAGGTGGATATAAAGAATTTGGAGATGTATGTTGATCACGTAGTTGACACTACCGTTGGGAAAGGAATTGACAGGCAATTAAAAGCTCTAAGAGATGGTTTTAATGAGGTGAGCAGACTCATTTTATCTATACCCTCGTATAATTAGTGCATGCTACTCTTTTTGGTAGTGCTATAGTATTTTGAACAAAGATTTATTTTCGTTTTTCTTTTCCAGAGAGAAAGAGTAACCTTCTTATTTTTATAGCTTTTTGCATACTTTACTTGAGATGTAATTTTTATGGTTCTTGACTTCAGGTGTTTGACATTTCATCTTTACAAAAATATTTTCACCTAGGGAGTTGGAATACATGCTTTGTGGTCGAAAACTCCCGGAGGTAATTTACGTCTTAAGTTCCTTTGGAACATAGTAGGTTAAACTAGGACCTATATTATAATTCTTAAGCTTCTTTTTGTACAGATGGAGACTGGTGGAGACCTTTGCTCAGAAAGAAATGGTTGTACAACAAAGAATCCTCCATTTATTAATGTATGAGTTTCAAATTGTCCCAAGCCTATTATTTAAGTGGAATAGTGGAAGCTAGTTATTGCACAACAATTTTGCAAATTTTAAACTATTTTCGTCAATATGTGTCGATATACAGGATTTCAGCCGTGAAGTGCAATGGATCCATCTTCATTGGTGGAATGGGTGTGCTGAAAGTGAAACTGGAATTGTCAGACATGAAGGCCTGTTCTGGCTAGATGATAAAGAACTTCAAACTTTAAAACCTGGTTGTGAGTTAAACGATTCAATCATATATGCATATTGCCAGTTGTTGGGTGAAAAAGAGAAAAAGTATAGGATACGCGGTGACTTTGTTGAGGGAGTGGCCTCATACTTTTTCATGCCTCCGCAGTTCTTCAAAGAGATCGAAAATAACTATACAATTAAGGATCTCCGTGTAATGAAGCAAATGAATGTGAACGTGAAAGGACCTATTGCACACCACATTTAAGAAATATGGCAGGGATATTCAAGGCAATAGAATCGACAATGCAAGCCACATTGTTATGCCGATCCACAATGGCAGTCATTGGATTATGTTTCTTTGGCCGGTTGATAAAGTCAATGTGTTGATGTTAGACCCTCTATATGATGATTCCTCATCAAATGAATTGACGGAGCAGTGCCAGAAGGCGTTCTTGGTTGTGGTATGTGACTTGCATTTTTCGAATTACTGGCATTTTTTCGTTGTCAAATGTGTGCACTAATGAGTTTTTTTTTTTTACTTTAACAGGACTATTTAGTGCCCGTCATGCTAAACTATTTAAATGAGGAAAAGTTTCCGGAGATTGTTTACCCTACCATCCAAATCGTGAAAGAACTACCCAAGCCAAAAGGCGATAGCAACAATAGTGGGGTGTTCGTGTGCATGTATATATATTGCTTATTGGGTTGTGTGAAATTAGAGGATGTTAAATGGGAGGAGCAGCAGCTTGTCAACTTCCGGTATCGTGTAGCCTATGATATTAAGTGGGAAGAGCCAGTAAATTTTCAGGTGCTTCAATAGAAGCTAGGAACTCTAGGCAGGAATTAAACTTTTTAGACAGTAAAATGTTGGAATTTAGGAATGTAGATTCACTGTAATGGTTTCTAGAATGGTATATGTTGGAAGATTCACCTTTTGGTATCTTGAGTTGATATGTTGGATAATTTCTTATGCTCCTTGGGAGTGGTGGTAGTATTTCAGGTATCAGGGGATGCTCCTTGGGAGTGGTAGTAGTATTTCAGGTATCAGTATCCACCCAGTATATGTTACGTGACTGCATTAATATATGTTAAAACTTTGGGTGACTGTCGTATTAAACGTGATTCAGTTCTTGAGCAAATTCTTAGTATAGATTACTTTAAATTTCTGTTATGCATCACCAGGTACATCCACAGCTTAGATTACTTTATATGGTAGAACAAAATCAATCTTGCATCAATTAGATATGTTTTTCTCGACTCTAGCCTTGTATAAAGAATTGGTGTCCAATAAGCTTCCATATGATTGATACTAGTAATGACATGTTTTAAAAGCATTGGGATTCCTGTAGGCGTATTAATGTTTTTATTTTTATATGTAAAACTAGCTCTATAGCCCGTGCAATGCACGGGCATGTTCTAGATTGCACTTGTTTTATCTCCAGTAATTAACTGTATATTCATGTTATCTCCTGGTGGATGGCTGATTTATTTGTTTGTATATATTATGAGTAATTTTTGGGTTAGGGTAACATTGGTGAATGACATGTTCTTCGACATTTGACATTATCTGAAACAACATTTGTAGTGGTATTTCTTGTTGTACACTTCCGAGGGCGATCCATGGGGGTTGCTGTAAAAATGTTTGTGATTGTTTGTACTACTACAGATTATTATAGTTTGTTTACATATAATTTTGTTTGATAAATTTTGTTTGAATATAAGTCTTATTGAATTTTTATCCTTGACCTTAATAACTCTTCCCCCTCCATCATTCAATATTAAAAAATACACTTTCCAGGATATGTTAGGCGCCTCCTGGTTGCATTTGATACAGAAACATTATCAAGGTTATCTATTTTAGTCGATACCATTTTTCATGCTTTGGCTTGTAAGGACGTAACCAAGCAACAATATAAACGAACATGATCTATGTTTTATAAATACTACAAGCTAAAGCTTACACTGTCTTTTTTATTAATTAATTCATAAATTTTTAACATTTCAAAGAATAAGTATCACTTGAGAAAGAAAATGAAGTATTAATCAGTGTAGGCTATAAGGTAAAATAAGAATATATCTTGGAGGTCCACTACTTAGACACGGTGTAATCTTTAGCCAGTGTCATGCATGGACATACTCCAAATATGTACAAAGTATAGATTTGTTTAGAATTATTTTGTGTATTTGTAGGTTAGAATTGTGATTG
>PHNY01272978.1:5085-24711 GCA_003724115.2 Anethum foeniculum | reverse complement strand
GTATGATTGAGGGGTCACAGCATGCAGTATTTATTTATGATTCAAGAATTAAGTATTGATAATGGAATTAAAGACCGTAACGACTCAGATCCCCGACCCCGGATCTGGGGGTGTTACAATAACAATGAACTTCTTTCTATGACTCTTCAACAGACTTCAAGCTTCCATGTTTTGATTCTTTGTATTTGTCCTATAGTTCATCTTCTGGATTCGTGTGCTTCATAGTACTTTTTTTAATAAAATCTTTAGTGTAGTATACCACATAAGTAAAAAAATAGTTATAAATATATTAAGGAAAGTGTCATACATTTTTATTAGACTATTTAACAAATCTTTCTTTTTATTATGCCCCACAAAAGTGAAAAAATTGTTAATAACAAATACTGACTTTTTTAATTTGATAATTTTATTTTACAAAAAAATATAATTTTGTTTTTTTTAAAACTATAAATTTAAAATTTTAATAATATTACCATTTAGAAATGTATTATTAAAAAATGTCACAATATTTTTTAAGAGAATCTTCGAGATTTCTTTATTATTAGTAGAATAATCAAGAGAATCTTCTTAAGTGAATGTATAATAGAATTTATATAGAAAATTGTGTTAAAATATAAAATGTCACTATAAATATGTAGTGGACTACTTAAGAGAATCTTATTTTTTATATTAATATAATTTATATTATTAGAAATAATTTAAGAGAATCTTTCATGTACTATTTCTAAAAATATTGCTTTTTAAATTTGAAGTTGTTATCTTTTGAAATAGCTTAAATTTTTTTATTTTATAAAATAGTGATTTAAAAATCTTTTTTATTGGACAATTTAGAAAAATCTATCATGTACAATGCTCTACAAGTAAAACAATTAGTTAAAAAGACTATTCAAATTCGACGAGTTTTCATTTTTTAAAAGAACTTACTCCACCATTTAAAATGTACACTAATAAAAAAAGTGACACTTTTAGTTGACTAAAAAATTCTTTCTTTATTATTGTTAAGGAAATTACAATATTGATTTAGTGAATTTTTTAATAAAATATTTAGTATAGTATACCCCTAGGTTAAAACATAGTTAAAAATATATTAAGGAGAGTGCCAAAATTTTTTTATTGGACTATTTTACATAATCTTTCTTTGTACTATGCCCTCATAAAAGTGAAAAAATTGTTAATAACAAACATTGATTTTTTTAATTTGATGGTGTCATCTTATAAAAAACATTATTTTATTTTATTTTAAAATAAAAATTTAAAAATCTATTAATATGACCATGTTTTAAATTTATTATTAAAAAATGTCACCATATTTAGTAAGAGAATCTTCAAGATTCTCTTATTATTAGTAGACCACTTAAGAAGTGAATTTAAAAGAGAATTTTGTATAAGAGAATCTTCATAAAAGTCAACACTAAAAAAAATCTCATAAATCTCCTAGTATTACTTTCTTAATAAAAAATAAGTAAAATATTCAAAACATAGAAATTAACAATTTTTTGAAAGAGTTTAAAACGTATTCTCTATAAACATATAAAACTGATTTTTGAATATATTTTGTAAACGATCACTTAATTGAATTTATCTAATAATTTCTCATTTGATCACTTAGTGGTCCACAGACAACTACAACTTTGTATTAGGTTTTACATGTTCTCAGGGAGGGGCAACAAGGCTTTCCTGTATTGTGGATTGACCGGCAAGGTATGTACTTTTATACCCGTCGACCCTAAAATCATATAGTCAACATAACGGTATATATCAGATAGGCAAAACAGTCTTTTCATATGATATTTGTGACATTATAAGGGTCAAAGGGTATAAAACCCCCTTACTTTGGGGTCAAAAGGTACGACCGCTTTCAGCTGAAAATGATTTGATTTTTAAGGAATCTTAAGGAGAAGTGCTGCCTAAATCTCTAAGTGGCTATTCAGTATTGTGTGTTAAACATTGTATACTATGTCAGTATTTAATTAGCTAATTAGTTTGGTAATAACTCTGCTTGTGTTGGTTTCAGGAGAACTGCTGGTGGTGGACACATTATTCAGAGAAAGCTGCTAACAACCATGACTTATTTATTCAACTGGTTTTCATCATCGCCATCATCAGATTCTTTGTCTCCTTCGCCTTCTTCTTCGCCCTCACCTTCACCCTCTATCTTGCCTTATTCTTTGTCTTCACCCTCATCCTCATCTTCACCATCTCCTGCAGCTTGAGCTAGTGTCTTCCTATCTCCAACTTCACGTACAGAATCGGTAAACTCTTCTGCTAGGAGGCGTAGTACATCAGGCAATAATTTCATGTCTAATCGGCATAGATTCCTACTACTAGTTCTAGCCGTAGGCTGTCCTACATTGTTAATTCTTTTGGCTATTGTATTATAGTTCTGCAAAAGCAAAGTATCTGCTGTCAAACCTTGGGCCACCAGAATAAGTGGGCAACTGCAGAAGGCTTTTGTAACTGGTAAGCCTTATAACTTCAAATAAACCGAACTTGTATTTATTATATGTAAAATGCATGCTCCTCAGTTGTCCGTTTATAATATAAATTATATTTCCTTTCTCACAGGCTTACATTCCTTACCATTTTGTTTTATTAAATGAACCATCTTGCATTTTTAATGAACTATCTTGCATATGATAATCAGACCTGTATATTATAATATGCTTCTTGTTAAACCTTAGGTGTGCCAAAGCTTAAAAAGTCAGAGCTCAATGTAGCTTGTGAAGATTTCAGCAATGTGATCGGCTCTTCCTCAATGGGAACACTGTCCAATGGTGTTGAAATAACTGTTACTTGTTTCTTTGTTGTTCCAAAGGTTGCAGAGGGTGCTACTGCTCTTTATATGCAGCAGTTGAGGGGTATACACTACATAACAGAGCGCGGAGCTCAACAGCTGTCTGTGGACATTGAGTATCTGAGCAATGTGCTGTCTGCTCTCTCAATGCCAATTCCTCCCATCCTTGCTAGGTACCACACATGCCTTTCTACTCCAAGAGATCAGCTCAACGAACTCCTTAAATCTGATTCTAAAAGCCAGCTTGATCCCCCGACAACAAACCTTGTATGAAAAATGCGGCGTGTAGATTTGGAATAGCATCACTTGCTCATTTCTGATTTGTAATGTTTACTCAAATTCGGTTTAGACCAGTTCTTGAGTTTTAATTGCTTGCTTACGGGCAAACGCAGCTTGGTTGCAATGGGCAACTAATATATTTGGCATGAAAATTTAAAATCTATTCTTCTGATGGAGTGCCAGAAATGTTCCGGATCTCTTTTCCTTTGCGGTTGTACCTTTTAACCCCCAAAGTATGGGGTTTCATACCCTTTGACCCTTAATCATATGAAAAGACTATTTTTCCCATCCGATATATACCGTTATATTGACTATATCGGTTTTAGGGTCAAAGAGTATGAAAGTACATACCTTGGGGTCAATGGGTACGACTCCATAAGTTTGGGGTTCCTTGGTACACGCGGTATTACTTTAAGGGCCAAAAGGTCAATAAGCCTTTCAAAAATAAAGAATTCCGTGACATGATGATGTGCTCACATTTTGTGTATATTTATCACCAAGGTCTCATTGGGTATCATTGGCAGAGCCTTATAATGCCTCCATTCCTCTTCATCAGTTAATAGTGAATGCAAAAGAATTCCTATGGTTCTCGATAATGAAGCCATGCATGATATGGTTCTGGATAAAGAAGCCCTATATGATATTCTTTCGGAACTTTAAAGCGTACAACTCCTAACTCTTGTAATATTAATAACTTAATATCTGCAAGAATGAGCTCAGCATCTTCTTCATTAGACTGAATTATTTTTTCATTAGTGAAAAGTGAGGAACATA
Organism: Anethum foeniculum; assembly: GCA_003724115.2. Classification (NCBI taxonomy): domain Eukaryota; kingdom Viridiplantae; phylum Streptophyta; class Magnoliopsida; order Apiales; family Apiaceae; genus Anethum; species Anethum foeniculum. The sequence goes on along the minus strand of PHNY01272978.1, from coordinate 20,864 downwards.
CTGGTTGATAAAATTGTGCACAAACAAACATATATCTACAAGAGATGTTCTTTCAAACAATAAAATAACACAAACCCAAACTTAGTGTCATTTCATAATCAGTAAAAAGGCTATCACATATGTCAAGAGATGTAGTTGGAACCTTATAATCAGACGTCTCACATCATGTTTTATGTTCTCTTCTTTGTTATCGAATGATTCTATATTATTGCTACAAGATGTACACACAACTAATATCAAACCATATTGATGCAAAGTTATGACTATGCTTGATGTGAAAAGCACATGAGAATTGAAGAACCCACCTTGGTTGTTATGCTCTATCAGAGTTTTAGAATATAGGGTTTCTCAGAATTTTTATTGATATTGTGTTATGAGTGTAATATATATTATACATATAACAATACAACGTGATTTGATCGATCAAATATTATCAAGTCTGTCATATATTTCCATTCCATTTCTAGAAGATTCTGTTTGTAATCAAGTTTTAATTTAAGATTTTTTCCTTGTTTATGAATTATATAAACCATATGATACTAGATAGTAGATTAAGATTGACCTTGTGAGTTTTAATAAATTACAAGACTGCCATTATTATTTGTATTTTGTAATTGTTAATCTTTTAAATAATCAACGGCTAGGATTGAGTTCTCTAGTTCTCTTGATAAAGAGGTTTTCTCTAGAACTTTACCCATATATATATATATATATATATATATTTTTATATATATGTAAAATGTTGATGAGGAAATTGCTGAGAGGGATGCCGAGTTGGATGATCTCATAATGTTGAATGGACTAAGAAAGTCCAGGAGGAAAATATGAGAGCCTACGTGGCTAAAGGATTTCTCAAGTGGTAAGAAAGGCTAAACTCTACCTAAAACTACGTCTTGTTGTATATACATAAATATTTGATGCCTGAAACATAACAGATGTAGGGCTATAAAGACTTTATGAAAAGCAAGAGATAACTATGTAGGATAAGATAATGAGAGAATATAAATGCTTGTTCAAATCCAGAAAATGCTGGCTACATTACATTGAGGACCACCACTATGTTGTGTCCCGTTTAACATTAACCTCAACGTCTCTGCTCTAACAAACTGAACCAAGACAACAAACTGAGAAATGACTCACATGCCCTTTAACTGTGCATATAGTTTTGCCATTATCTAGGTGGTGATGCTTTGCATAAGGATGGGTCGTGTAGAAGGCCACATCAGTGACTAGACTACTAAACAACAGAAGAGTGATACACCTGCATGGTGCAAACTACATTTATTCGAATGACTGGAAAATAACATTGTAGTAAAGTTGAGATACTCCATTACTCCCCCTCAAGTGGAGCGGAGGTACTAGCTGAGGCTCCAATCTTGCGTAACATGTAATTATGTTGCTTGACATTGAGTGACTTCGTAAGTATGTCTGTCAGCTGAAAATGAGATGGGACATGTCTGGTGATGATCTTTCCTTTAGTTATTTTGTCCTGGATAAAATGGCAGTCTATCTCGATGTGTGTGGTTCGCGTGTGCAGCAAATTTGCTATGGATAAAGCAACCTGATCATCACTTTTGATCACAGTGGATGGCAAGTTGTGCAATTCTATATCTTTGAGCAACTCTGTCAACCAAGTCACTTCACAACAGGTTAGTTCCATGGCACAATACTCCGCCTCTGCTGTCGAACGAGCCACCAATGATTACTTTTTCATTTTCTTTAAAATTGGTGAAGTGTCCAGTAAAACACAAAAGCCAGAGGTGGACTTTCGTGTAGTTTGGGCAGCTGGCCTAGTCATTGTCATAATATGCAGTGAGCTGGACTGCTGAAGACAAAGCCAATCATATCCCCGGTGCTAGGTTTCCAAGAAAATATCTCAGGATTCGCTTAGCTGCTTCTGTATGTACATTGGTGGGTTTTCGCATGTATTGTGCCAAGGTGTGCACAGGAAATAACAAGTCTGGGCATGTGATGGTTAAGTATGTCAACTTACCCAAAAGTCGTTGATATGGTTTAGGATCTTGTAGTTGTTATCCCTTATCCGGTGTTGGAGTCAAGTGCGTGTCCATGGGTAATTTGAGTGGTGTAGTCTTAACCATGCCAAACTCCTTAATCAAATCCAAGGCATACTTTCTCTGTGATATGAGAACTCAAAACTGCTTCTATCAATCTCAAGCCCCAAAAAATAGTTAACTGGACTCATGTCTTTCGTATGAAAATGACTGGACAACTTCTTTTTTAAATTTGCTATAGTTCTTTCATTGTTCCCAGAGATGAGCAAGTCATCCACATATATTAAGACCAAAGTAATGACCTCACCTTCAACCTTGGAATATAAACTATAATCAGCCTTTGAATGACTATACCAAATTGAGACAAGTGTGACTTCTAGTTTGTGATGTCATTGTCTGGATGCTTATCGAAGCCCATACAATGCTTTTTTTGAGTCAGCATACTAGCGGTCCAATTTCCTTTTCTTTGGTTAAATTCCCACAAGGCCTGATCTGACTTCCTTGTCCATTGTAGCCTTGGGGTAGTGTCATGTACACTGCCTCTTTAAGCTCCCTATTTAAGAAGGCAAGTACTAGACACATCTAGTAGATCCACATATCAGTCTTTTATTGCTACTACTGCTAGTACTGCTCGAACTTTCGCCATTTTGGCCACTAGGACGAAGGTCTCCACATAGTCTATCTCGTATATTTGTTTATACCCCACTATAACCAGCCATGCTTTGTACTTGTTAATGCTTCCATCTGCTTTCAATTTGGTCTTGAATATCCATTTGCACCCTATCTCCTTTCTATCAGGTGGGAGTTTTATTACTTCCCATGTTCTGTTCTCTTGGAGAACATTTAACTCGACATTCATTGCCTATATCCAGTGTTTATATTTCACGGCTTGATGAAAGTGCAGTGGGTCTGTTTGTGGCACAATCGTTGTCAAAAAATAGTTAATTATGAGCTTGCCAGTTGTGGAGTGACAACATGAGAACTCATTGCCTTGCTGCCATTTGGAGTCACGAAGTCTTTCAATTAAATAGGTGGATTTGATGTTCTTGAGGACATTCTCGAGAATTCAGTTTCTATTTCTTCATTTTGTGGCTCTTGTGTTTCTGTTGCACTCTGTGGACCTTCTTCATTCAATATTTGATAACTAGAATAATGAGAATTGTATGGTAGTGAGACATTAATATACATATTGTGTGGTCGAGCTGTTTTCGTTCTAAGTCTGTAGTTGGTGTGTGTAACTGTTACATATTAAATAGACTAGCTCATGGCTACAAGTAGACTATCATTAATAGATCTACAAAATCCTTTGTTCCTACATCCATCTGATGGGCCAACATCAATACGTGTTCCAAAACTGTAGGGAGCAGGTGACTATAGAGCATGGAGGAGGTCATTTGAAATACAACATTCTGTAAAAAGAAAGCTAGGCTTCGTTGATGGGTCGGTGTCAAGGAATGCTGCAGATGCTGTAGAAGCAACCTAGTGGGACACATGTAATAATATAGTAATCTCCTGGATCCATTTTAATATTTTTGATAATATTAAATCATCTGTTTTGTTTATAAATGCACATGATATTTGAAAGCAGATAGATTAGAGGTTCTCTTTATTTAATGAATCTAGAAAATATAAGTTAAACAAAGATTTGTCCAATCTGAGACAAAATGGCATACGAGTGAGTGATTTCTTTACATGTTTGAGTGGGTTATTGGAGGAAATAGACTCAATGAATGTACTACCCACTGTAGCTGCTACAACCCTAGAAATCACCAAGCTATTGAGCACTATTGATTCTATAAAAGAAGAGGCAAGACTGTTTTAATTTTTAAACGGTCTAGATGAAATCTATGGTTCTCAAATAAGTCAGATACTCATGATAACTTCCTTGCCATATGTTGAAATGGCTTGTACAACAAATACAACAAGAAGAATCCCAAAAGGATGTGTTGTCCCTTGAAGGTGTGAATGAATCAGATGTAATGGCTATGTACAACAAAGGTGGTATGGGAAATAGAGGCAAGGTTCCGACGTATGGTGCTTGTGGTAAGAAGGGACATACGAATGAAAGGTGTTGGGAAACAATAGGATACACAAAGTTAATACAAGTATAAGCCAAATCAAAAGACAAACAAGTGGTCTAGAAACAAGGGTAATGGCCAAAACATTGTGGCAAACAATGTCCTGGGAAATGTCACACATTAACAAGTAGTAACCATGACTTCTTATCAACTTGACCAACTGCTTAAGATGACTCCCGCGAGTGACAAAAAAATAGTAAGGAGTTAGAAACATATGAGGAGATTGATTACATCTATTCCTGAATGGTGAGCAATAGCAAGAATAAAATGATGTGAACAAGATAGTGGATAATTGACTCGGGGGTGCCGGGTCACCATGACCTCATCCTTGGAGAATTTGAGAAAAGTTAGGCTGGCCTAGCAACATTTACTATTACCATTCCTACGGGAGACACAAAAGTCATCACACACATTGGGGATGCTCAATTACCCTATGGTCTGAAGCCCATCAACGTATTATGTCCCTCAATTCCATCACAATATATTGCGAGTTCATAAGTTGGCAAAGGATAACATGTGTGATGTTATGTTTAAACATGGGAGCTATACAATAGTTGACTCTATAAACAAAAAGGTGACTGGAAAAGGAGAAATGAGAAGTGGGTTGTATTATCTTTTGGATGAAAAAGTACAAACCATATTTATTTGAATGACTGTAAAACAACATTGCAGTAAAGTTGAGATACTCCATTAGGCTATAATCTATTTTGCTATATTGTTAATGTTTGTTCTACTATATATTGAGGTATGTTATTCTGAATTAAGGCAATGAATGAAATTATTTTCTCTTTTATCCTAATCTTCTTTGTATAGTCTATGCTGAGACTCTAAACCAGCTTCACTAGTGCTTTCATTGAGAGCAACCATGGTAGAAAACCCCCAAATTCCCAGATGCTTGAACAAATTATTCAACAACTTGCCCAATTTACCCAAACCTTTACTAATCAGTTTGTTCAAGTGCAAGAGCAAGTTAATGTCATACAAGATCATGATATAGTCCTTCGCAATGACAAATTGATTATGTAAATTAGCCCAAAATGTAGATCCCCGCAGGTGGAAAGAAGCCAAAAGCATCTTATACACCCACAAAAAAACAACTCAAATTCATATATGATTGGTTTTGTTCATTGGCACTTCCAGACTGTTATGCATGAACTATAGGCCGCCTTGTAAAGAGAATTGTAAGTTTCACGGTTCAAATCACATGATTGTCATATTATCATGAAAAGTTGTTTATGCATGCAATTTGTGAACTTTTATCATCATACATTGTAGATGCACTTTCTTCGCTCTTAAATTTCTTTCATGACAATTATTTTTCTACCTTAATTCTAGATGATTTAAATTTTTTAAGTCTATTGTCCGAACGATGCTTGTGCTTGAAATATTTTTTTTTACCAATTTTTTTTTGATTCAATAGAGCTCTTGGCCTAAGAATTTAGGTTAAGAAGGCCCGTTAATTATCGTTGATTGTATTTTGTTAAGCGAGTAATTTGATATATGAAGCATAAGATTCGTAACATAGCGAGGGTTGAAGGTTCGATTGCAGAATGTTATGCAGAGGAGGAGATGTTGAATTTTTATTCATTCTTCTTTAATTCTAAATCAAACACGATTGCTAATCAATTGACTCGTAACGAGATTGCGCGCAAGATACATGATGAACATGAACTAGAAGTGTTCACATATCCTATTAGTACCACCGGAAAACACACTATTAAATATTTGATAGATGATGGACAAAACTCATGTAAAAAACCAACCAACTACAACACAAGAAGAATTGGGGATATTGTTAAAAGTCAAATTTAAAGCATAATTTTGGGCAATGGTCGAGAATGATGATGTGAACGATCCACATTTTAGATCCTTACTTTTGGGACCGATGAAAATGGCAATGTTTTATGAAATTTAATTTGTATAGTGAATAAATTTAAATTTTGTACCAAATCTACTTGAAGTGCTAGTTGAGGAGTTATGGTAAAATGCATTTCACATGATAAGTTTTTAGATGATTATTACGGGTAATTTCTAGAAGTCATCAAACTTATTTATCAAGGTGAAAAATTTCGTACTTGTACAAATGTGATTGGTTCGATAGTTCCAGATCCGGTGTGCCGATCGACCTAAATCGTATTCTCTTGGCTAGTTAAGTGTATTGTGCACCTAGTTTGTTGTCTCCATAAGGCAATATATATATATGATTGTAAAAAGTGTAAGTCGTCCCTTTGATGAATCAATACGTGCATATACTTTATAAGGAGAAGCTTTTCAAGAAAATCAATTATAACCTTCAATTTCTCTATTTATTGATTTAGCTCAATATGCTCCCTTCACACAAAATAACCAAGGACATGGAGAAGAAGATATTGAGGAGGAGGAGAATGAACAAGAAGAAGAAAAAGAGAATGATGTAGAAGAAATGAAGGACAAAGAAGAAGAAGAGGAGGTGGAAGAAGAAAAAAAGCAGGAGAAGATTTCGTTTACGATTAAATGAGTTATTTTAATTGTAATTCAAATTGTGCTTCAATTCCAAATTCAAGTTAATTATATTAAAATGAAACTATATATGATTATTGTAATTGTAATTCGATGTATTTCGGTCAGGTACCGAGTTGTTTATATGATTTTAACATTTAAAAAAAATCAAAACTTGGATTTTACAATTTATAAACCGACCACTAAATAAAATCGTCTGAATATGACCATAAAGTATCCAGAATATTGACTGTCATTAAGCAAGAAATCCAACCATCTTATACAAAACTGACCGCATTCTTGACTAGACAATTGGTTTAGAGTTGGTCGATTTTAAATTCAACCATTGCAGTCGGTTTCATATGCTACAAAATGTGATCTTTAACTCGATCATAACCATCTTCAAGTCAATACGTTCAAACTCTCAACTGTCCACTCTTTCAACTCTCAATTATCTCAATTCTAAAACTAAATCTTTTTAATCTCGTAAGTTTTCTTTTCTTTATCTTTGATTATGCTCTCATCTTTGTCATACATATGTGCTTACCTTTTGTATTTATCTTTGGTTATATATATTGTACATTTCAGATTTTATTATAATGTAGGATATTGTTATATATGCATGCTTTAATGTAATATAATGTAAGGATTTATTTATTTCAATCCGGTGATATGTAATGTATTATTGTAAAGTATTGTAGGGTTTTGGTTTCCAAATTTGGGGTTTTATAATATGTGTTTGGTTTCACTTAAGGTTTTGGGGTCAACTTTAATTTTGAGTTTTAGTGATTTATAATGTATTATTATAATGTAATGTGGGGTTTTGTTGATCGATTTTCAAAAAGTTAAAATTTAGTTGGTTCCTAAATTTGGGATTTGGCGATGTGTTCGGATTTGTGCATTAATTAGATGGACTGGTAATGTAAAATTTTAATATCAAAACTTGAAAGTATTAGTTGGTTTATAAGTTAATAATTATTTGTTTTTTGCTGTTAAAAATGTGCACTTTCTCGTTTTACGTGCCTCGTTGCTCCCGCATTAGCGTTGCGCAATAAATTGCTTTCATACTTCAAATTTGCTTGATGTTTAATTGCGCTAATCATTAAAAAACTCATACCACAAGATTTTTTAAGCAAACATGGGAATAAGATATATACCTTTGCGGGTAATATTCCAACTTTTAATGATCATAGAACTTGTGTTCGCTTCTTATCGAAGGAAGGATTTTTTTTTAATTATATAAAGTCTTTGTTCTAAAAATTTATATTGACCGTAGGAATTTGTGCAATGTTCACTAACACCTGCAATGGATTCTTCGTTGTCTATTTGTTGAACAATTACTCGACTGACGTTCCATATAATCCCTCAACTCAAGGTGATTCCTTGATCAATTTACAAAAATCTTTTGATTATTGGTTTTGTATATTATCTTGTAAATGATTGCTTTTGCCTTTTAGATCAATCAAATGGGGTTGGATGAAAATTTGTTTCACTTTTTTGGGATATGTAGACATCACACAATGGTGAGTTTTCAAATTTTACACATCCCCCGTCCCTATTTACTTGTTCATTTTTTATCTTTCAGCAGTAAACTTTAACCAATTCTAGCACTATACTTGAATAAAATTTTTGTATTTTGAGTATATGTATAGAAGGTTCTCGCGGTATGCTTTGAGCATTTTGGTCATCTAATACCGCCTCAAGTGACCTTAATTTACCGAATGACTAAAACTTCAACACATCGTACTCACCATTGCAGTGGAGGATTTTTTAGTTCTATTTTCAACTGCTAGGATATATACTGTTGCTTTGCTATTGTACAACGAAGAAATATTTTCCCGTGAATTCCACTCGAACGAGTAATGAATCATTTGTTATTTATGTTTTTTCTAGGTGGGCGATGCTTTATGTTATGTTACCAGTAACAAATTTCAAAAAAATTGTTATACCCACGTGTAAAATTTCACTTTCTCAAATCAAGATTGAAATTCAACCACTACATCTTCTTGCTTACTTATATGGCATTGTAAGTCTTTGTTTGTTGAATGGAACTTATAATCTTAAAAAATTTATGATTTTTACTACCAAAATTATTTGATCGATGTATAATATGGAGGATATACCAGCAGATTTCAAAATAATAATGAACAAGTTGCGACATTGTGACGTTTTGAAAATCGTAAATGATGATTTAACTAGACACTTTCAAGTGAAGAAGACAGGCCCGCGAACAAGAATCCATGAAGAGGCTTGGGTGGATTTTAAGGAAGAGGTAGGACTAGAAGTTAGTGATGTTCTAGTCTTCACCAAGGCACCCGATAATGACACTAATTTTGGTGTTCATCTTTACATGAAAGGTTATTCATTCGATTAGATTATTTTTACAATATTCGCAAAACATTGATGATGTTTGGATTTATAGACATTTCGTAAATTGATGATGGTTTTAGGCATTGCCATCTAAATTTTAGATGTTATTGCAATTGATTGTTTCATCTTTATTATCGGATTATGTTATTGGATGTTTAAATTATTGGTTTTAATTGTATTTGTTATTGGTCAAATTACTTGTATTTTAGACGTTATTGCTATTTATGCTTAGTTGTAATGTGTTTATTGTAATGTAGAAAACTGTGTAGGGATACATCACAAAAATCCACACGATATTTATACATGGAGGTTTAGGCATTCGCTAAGGCGGATTCTTTTCACTACGTTTTGTTCATTTTTTTTTATAAACAAAGTCATAGTGCACGTATTAGCTGCTTAGTTTTGTAGGACATTTTTTTGTTAAGTTTAGAAATAAAATTCATTATTCACGAATGAAGATGAAGATAATGGACGTTGATAATGAATAATAATTTAAAATGCACATTCATTCTTACTTCCATTAATTCAAATAAAAAAACTTTCGGCTTGGAATGCCGGTCTCGAAGAAACCGAGTTTCAACACTATAGTCAAAGCTAGAGAATGACCAGGCATGGGTTGTTAAACTAAGAGTACTTTCGGTAGTACCATTGCCTTGTTATATGTTTTTTTTTGCCTAAAGCTTAAATATACCATTAATTAGGATTGAAATATAATATTTTACTACTGAGAAAATATGAATACCGCAATGTATAATTAAAGATTTATTTGAAAATAACTTCTAAAAAGTATTACATTGATATCTAATAATTAAAATATCAAAAGATAAAAAAAATTACCTTTAACATTTTATGATTTTTTTTTAAAATATAAGTTATATCCTAAGAAGTAGTATCTCTTTTAATAAGTTTGGGGATAAACGAGGATGGAATCCAATACCCCAGATAAATGTCTGAACATGTGAGTTATCCAACCGTGTCGAACGAAAATAAGCACGAGATATTAATTTTTATAATCTATAGTTAACCAAGAAAGTCATAAGAAAAACAAAAACTGTTACTCCCTCAGTTCATTTCAATTCTTATCATCTTCTATTCTGGGATGTCCTATCTAATTCTTTAAATTTCAAAACTTTCCCAAAATAGTAAAAATTTAATAATTTAAAAACTTTAATGGACCCACTTCTTCCCACTAACTTTCACTATTTTTCTAATCAATTACTTAAATATTAATAGGTCCCACCACTTTACCCACTTTTCTTACATTTTTGAATACTTTACTCTTATTTCTTGGTCTCCTTATCCAATCCAAATGATAACAATTCATTTGGACGGAGGGAGTATAATTTATTTAGCTAGTACCTACTAGCCCCATTTTAAAATTTATTTATAGTGTACCCCACCTACCAATTTGCCCAGCAGGAGTTTCTGTATGGGCTTCATTTTGTTACTCTATTTATTGATTATACAGGTGCTAGAAGCAGCAAGGAAGCAGAAGAAAGAAAGAGCAGCAGCACCAACAACTCAACAGTTCAAAATGAAGCACATTAGCTGCTCGAGATTGAAATGGTGATTGATAAACGCTTTTGGCTTCATTAGGGGTAAAATAACACACTGGCCTATTCACCAAAGCAGTCTGGAGTCTGGAGCTTAATGATCTCGGTAGCAGAGTTTACCACTTACTCACCGGCTTATGAGGCCCATTGTACATGACAGAAAGCAGAAGCACGTCCGTGGCGCCTTACGGGACTACCAGAAACCGCTATCATCGTCAGGCCAGCAATTTCCAACGAAAGATAAGAATGTACCCTACATCACTCTCACGAAACTTAACACGGCCCAACATCCCCGGAACTTAACCACCACTTCATTGTTAATTAGCATGTACCTGCAGCAAGAATAAGTCAGATGTAGTTGAGGGTTTTTAGGAGTTAGTGGATCAATATTAGTAGTTTGAACTAGTATGGATGTTTTTATTTGTTCTCCTATTTTCATGCCACCACCTTGGGTGTGCAGATTGTATTAATACGTTAATATATTCAGTTTTTATTAATTAAATGAGAAGTAGTAGCATTTTCTTCTCCACAANGTAGCCTAGGTTAAAAACAACATTTGGTATCAGAGCTATGGCGCATCTGTTGGCGATGTAAGCTCACATGAAGGTCGTGAGTCCAGCAGGTTCATGCAGTCTCACTTACGGTGGTGCCAATCATCGGTATGATGGTCATGCTGGGGTGGTGCTTACGGAAGGGGTCCAGTAGGTGCTTCAAGGAATGCATATGGTGCGCATGCATCTTCTGGACATGGTAATATTCAGTGGGGTTCTTCGGATGGCTCTAACGGTGGTCCTGATGGTGAACCTGTTTCAGTGCCTACTGGTCAATGTGCTAGTGGAGTTGCTGCCTATGGGAATCAAGGTTATGACTATGGTGGATATGGTGGAGAAGATGGGTCATATGGAAATCCAGCTGTATATGGTGTTGTTCGGTTGGGCCTAGTGGTGCCCCAATAGGTTCATTTGTTGGTGGTGAAGAACAATATATATGGTGATGGTCAGAGATGCAGTTAGGAGGGCTGTGGTCCTGCTGCTGTAAGTAAATCTGGACTGTGTTTTTAACATGGGGTAGAAAGAGGTGCACAGAGGGGAAATATACAGAAGTGCCAAACGGGCAAAGAAACAACGTGCCACACGGGTAAACAAAAGGCCATACGAGCGGGGTTAAAAGTCAAACGGGCTTAGATGGAAGCCATACCGGCAAATAAGACCTCCTAGAAGGGCAAACAAGGACTGCCAGATGGGCAGTTTTTTTTTTGAAAGCCAGATGGGCTAATTTGAAGTGCCAAACTGGCAGATGGGCAAATAAATACTTATTATTTAAGTATTTGTTTTATGTGTTTTGGAATTTAATGTTGCTGTTAATTAGCATGTACCAGCAGCAAGAATAAGTCAGATGTAGTGGAGGGTTTTTAGGAGTTAGTGGATCAATATTAATAGTTTGAACTAGTCTGGATGTTTTTATTTGTTCTCCTATTTTCATGCTACCACCTTGGGTGTGCAGATTGTATTAATACGTTCAAGTATTAAGTTTTCTTTAATAAAATGAGAAGTAGTAGCATTTTCTCTTCTCCACATAGACGAGTGACGAGCACATACTAGCCTAGGTTAAAAACAACATTCATTACCTATCTATTCTAGCTATTAATTTTCTTAATTAAGGCACTTTATCTGTTATACTATATGAATAATTCTTGATTGTTCAGCTCTTTTGTCTCTCTGACTCTACTGTAACTTTTTTAAAATTATCAATGAACTTTAGCGTGTCTGTAAATAATCGAGAAATTATATGTAAACATGTTTGGTCCGCAGTTTTGGTAAAATTAGGCCTGTCAGTCAGGACCATTGCTTGTCCCTTAGATTACGGCATGTGTTTTGATTGATTGGATTTTGCAAGTACTGTCCAGTGTTAATTATTATGGCATTAATACTTGGAACATATATATTGCAGTTGTTAATCCTAATAGCTTTACTTGTCAAAAATATAAACATGAGAAAATCTAGGATAAGTGAAATTCCTATATTAGTTACATAATTCTGTAACAAAGGCAACTTTCGTTGTAAGACTAAACATGTATATATCGTCATGTATATATCTTCTCTCAATTTAAAATAACAACAATTCTTAACTAGGTTTTAGTCCTTTATCTCTATCATAAATGCTAAATAGGAATTTTAGAGAAAATATTGGGAAAAAGTTTATCCCTAATACTCCCTACGTCCCACTAATATTGGTCATCAATAAAAAAAACTTATATTTTTTTTAGCAAGATTGGATAGCCCCAATGGTTAACAGCTTATCCTCTGTCGCAACGTATATGTGGTCAATATCTTTGGTACACACTAAAAAAAATAGTGATCAATATTACTCGGAAAAAGTAACATTTATGCTTATTATTTGTGCGAATTATTATATATGACCTATACTTGCAACATATATATATTGTATGCAGTTGTTAATGCAGGAGTGAAATTCCTATTCGAGCACATGTGAGAAAATCTAGGATGAGTGAAATTCCTAACTATATGATTTTATTAGAAAGGCAACTTTTATTATAAGAGTAAACATATCCGTTCTCTCCATTTAAAACAACAAAGCTTAACTAGGTATGTTAATTACATTAACTTACAAGTACAGATGAACCTAATTGGGCCTAATTGGGCCCAGATGAGCCCAATACATCTTTTCTCACCAGGACACATACAGATGAACCTAATTGGGCCTAATTGGGCCCAGATGAGCCCAATACATCTTTTCTCACCAGGACACATAAATGAGTATTATAGAACAGACACACGGCCATATATTTTCTCATTTCACAACTACACTCTAGATTCCTAAATTCCAATACTAGGGTTTTCTACAAAACACATAAATGTAACCAGTGAATTACATCAGATAATCAACAAGATGAATATGAAAATGGTGGGTCATTTCAAATGATTCAGCCCCATAGAGACTTAGAACTGATTCAATGTTTGTTTTGTGGGTGTAACTGGCTGCTGTTGATACAAGGTTCGGTAGAAGCGTATAACAGGAAGGTGGTGTTATCTCCATTCGTTGGTTTTAAAAGCGTCAGAGTTCTTTTCCCAGCAATCGTATGTTCTTTCAATTTTTTTGATCTCTTATAATTGTGTTATCTGCTTTATTGATAATGTTGGTATACTTGAATATTATTGGTATCCGATTCGATTCGGATCATGTTTAATTCGGATTAAAACCTGGATGCGTACTCGCGGGTTTTAACTAGATGAATTTTGGAATAAGGTCGGATAGAATTCAGTTAGGAACCTTTCATATCGTTTTTCATACCTTGTGAGACTTCAAAAAAATGTAATATTTTTAATATAAAATAATGTACTTTTTAAAATGTACTGATCATATATAAATTATGTTAATTTTTTGACATAAAATATTTTAAATATCAATTTTATTTCTGAATAGTGAATTTTAGTGAAAAAAAATTGGGTTAGTTTATACGGATTATTAGTTATAATGTATTAAAATAATAATAACAAAGCTAAAGTTTAAATTGCCAATTTTCTAATTCGGATTCATATAGGATCCCTATATTTCAGATCATATTCAGTTCGGATAGTTGGGTTTTAATCGGTTTTAGATCATCATCGGATCTACTATTTAGATAATTTTTCGGTTCTGATATAATTTTCGAATCTGATCAAATCCACTTTCAGTTTCGGATCATTACGAATTTTAAGTTTACCATGCAGATAGCCATCTTCTGCTCTCCTTGGGGAGTTCAGTGTCCTTACTCCTTAGTGTATAATAGGTTTTATTAATTAAGAAAATTAGATTGAGTAAGTGTTTACTGTTCAATTTTCTGTGATGCAAATTATGAGCAGTCTGCTAGAGCAGAGCAGCCAGAAGATGGTTGTGCGACCGCTGCTTCTAGTCATTTTGATGTTTTTTGGGTCCCCGATGAGATTGAAGGTATAACTTATGGTGCATGTCTTTTTGGTAGATTTATAAATTAAAATTGATTGCATGGCTATCAATGTTCCTTATGCAGGGGATCCCAATCACAACCTGGATGATACAACCACTAGAGGTTATGCTTCTTTAGACCATTTTGTGAGGCCCCCTGTAGATTTTCTGCTCCTTGAAGGTGATGGCCTAGATGCCACTGGTGAAGGCGGGGAACTTGACTCCTCTCTAGTACTTAATTTTACTTTCAAACATTATGTGTCACTGTTTAGTAAATTCCTCTCATTCACATTAAGTAGCCTATATAAAATAGAGACCATTTGTTAAATACTGTCAACTCTTTTCTTTTGATGTTTCAGTTAGCCACATGTTATTTCTACGGAGATTTTCTTCTACTAGATTCACATGATGCTGCAGCAGTTAATGACTTTCTAAAAGAGGATGACGTAATTAACAAAAGCCTGGATGCATCTTCAAGAAACTCCTTCTAATGATCATGTCTTTGGATTTAACAATATGCAAACTCCACCCTGCAATGTTCACGAAATAACCAATGATGAAGTTGCAATTGATGGTGGGTACCAACTTGTAGATACACATGATTCTGACGACTCAGGGGTGATCCACGGAAACCTTTGAATCCCCGTGAACCTGGGAATTTTGAAGTCAAACCTTTTGCGAAAGATAAACTTCTTCTCAAGTCATTCTTGATTCATCATCTGTAAGTATTTCTTTGTCGTGTTCCTCGGATGCCTGATTTCATATTGCTTTTAAATAGTAATAACTTCCAGAAGGGACATAGTACATTCCAGTAAAAAAGTTTCCAGAACTACAAGCTTGGATGGTCCCATCAGTTCCCATCTTGCAGAAATATGGGAGGAACGATTTCGTGATAAAGAAGGACAGCAGGAATTGCAGTCTCCTCCATTATATGAAAAGGTTAATATTTTGGTGTTTTTATGTTGCCCTAATATCTTCTTTTTTATTCTTCTTACTTCTGTAGTAATGAACTTATATCTTGTAGCTGCGACAATCTCTTGTTCTTGGAGGAATTGGAAATTCTGATGCACATTCTAAATCTAAGGATGGTGACAAAGATGGCGGCTATAACGAGGATCATGAGTTTGAACCATCTATTTCTTACATGCCAGAGAGTGCATATATGGATGAAGACATACCTGTTAGGAGCTTGTTCTTTAATACATTTTGTGAAGTAAGTTTGACCTAATTAGGAGCAGTCTGATTATTCACAGTCTCAAATTTATCATATGCAGCATGAGGATGGTAGTGCTCGTGAAGGTGGTGTTCCTGGGCTTGAGAATTCCATCCCCGAAGATCTGTCA